>VYZT01016051.1:13322-76940 GCA_013400735.1 Pomatostomus ruficeps
GCCCGGGCACTCCGAGGCGGCGGTGAGGCCGCCGGGCCCCTGGAGGGGCGGCGGCTTCTCCAGACGGACCCTTCCGGCAGCGCACGGAGGGAGGGAGAGATGGAGGGGGAGCGGCTCTCGGGCCAGGCCTACCTCGCCGTCCGCCTGGGGCTGTGCCGGAGCCCTCTGAGGACGTGGGTTTGACCGGCTCCTCGGTCGGGACCCTGGGGCTGGCGCCGACTTGCATAAATTTAAATGAAGTTGTGCATAAATTAAAAATTTAAATCTCTGCGTGAGAGCGGTGCGCCCCTCGCAGCCTTCTGTATCTGCATCATTCGTGTTCCTGCATTAGTGTTGCCTTTTACAGGGTCAGAGACAGGAGAGTCCAGTGGCATGTCCTGTAAATGTCACGTTTTCAGCATTCCCGATGGCCGATTCATCATAAATCGGCCCTTAGAGTTTTCAGCGTCTTTCTGGCCCTGGGCATCCCACAAGTCCTTTGGGGTGCTGGGAGCTGGTGCATCGGAGCACATAATTTCATAATGAAAACTCCTGCTAATGTCATACTGCCACCCTAAATATCATTGCCAGGTAAGCAGAGACTGCTTTTCCAGGTATTCCTCTGTTATCAACCTTTCCAAATTACCCTTATTATGAACATGAATCCCCTGAACTGTTTCTCTAGGAAGACAGGAGGCTGTTCCACAAGTCAGGAGGGTTGATAAACCCAAACCACCAGCATATTGTTTGAACTGCAAACCCGTTAACCAAGCTCCTGGATATTTGCCAGCAACTGGGGGTTTTCTTGCACATATTACACCACCCTCTAGGCATTATTTGGAAGAGAACATCAGTTTACAAACTAAGTCAGGAAGAATAATTTTCAAGTGCAAATGTCTGGATGTAAAAGAGGCTCCCAGCCTGATGATCAGAGGTATCCAGAGAAAATATATCTGGATTCATGGGACAGCCTCCTGCTGTTCTGCTGCCTGAGCCAGATGCCTGTGTGAGTAATCCCAGGCTGTGGTTCAGCACGGTGTCAATTGAAGTTTGACCTTGACTGAACGCATGTTTGGCATTAAGCTTGGAAACCATATGTGGGATTTGAATGTGTGAAGAGGAACTGAGTGAAAGGGAGTGAGGCTCTGCTGAGATTTGAGAGGAAACTCTGAGAATTGTGTGTCTGAATGAGTGTTTCAAATCTTTTGTAGTGACCTTCACTGGATACTCTTCCACAGAAGATGTCAAGAATAATATGGTGAGGAAGACTTGAATGCCTAATCTTCATGTGATCTGGTTTTGATTTTCTTTTAAGAATGTAAAAGCCTGGAGTTTTGCTTCTTGCAGAGAACTCAAAACCAGAAAACAATAACAGAGAACTCAATTTGTTGAGTCACTAAAGTAGCTGTTCTCTTCAGTTGGAAAATTGGTTTGTTTGTTTCTTGACTTTGATCTCATCTCTTTAGAACAATAAAAGCTCCAAAGTATCTTTACTTGCTATTCTGCCACGTAGTACCAAAGCCCCAGCTACAGACATAACCAGTTGTTTGGAGACTCTTGCATAAGCATGGCATAAAGCTGCAGCCTTAACCAGGCTGCCTAAAAGAGAAAGAGAATCCTTCAGACTGAAAGATGTCTATCATCAGTAATGTAACTTTTAGCACAACAGAGGAATGTTGTGGCAGTTGTTTAAAAAGCCAGAAGAAATATCAAACACTATTACAAATTAGGCCTTTAAGTGAAGGGATTCCTGTAAATTGCAGGACACCACTTGTGTAAACTGTAGTCTCTGTCTCCAGCAGAGAAAGGGCCCATGGCTTATCCCAAAGCCTGTTAGAATTCTTGTTGCAGAGCACTCTTTAATTCTTCAGGAAGAAAGATCAGAAGGTACCACCACAAATTCTTTAACCACAGCCAGCTGCAGCATTCTTTCACCCTGCAACTAGACTGCATATGGGAGCTGCCGTGTTGCCTTCTCTCCAAGTGAGCTCTGTGAGACCTTAATAGGAATTGTCTTTTTTAGGAACCCACAGGGCCTTGTTCCTAAAAGCGGAAGGGAAATTTATTAATCTTTCCTCTGAGACGAAAGAAAGCAAGAAAGAAAGAAAGCAAGCAAGAAAGAAAGAAAGAAAGAAAGAGAAAGAAAAGAAAGATGGTATATAATGCAATTAAAGAGCTGACCTAACAAAATTACCAGGGAATACAGACCATTTGTAGAGTTCATGTCCAGCAGGCTAATTTGTAACTCACTGTGTGTGTGCGAATTGTGCTAGTGAAGGAAGAGTCAGATAAGAGAGAAAGGCTCCATACTCTGCAGGAGCAGAGGGTGGCACTCTCTGCACAGCACAAAGCCCATGAGTGGTGCTTTCCACTTACAGCTTTTATAGCTACAAACACATTTTTCTAAACATTTTCTTAGAGAAGTTCTTGCTCTCTAACGACTGACAACATGATGTTCCAATTCCTTGTGCTTACTGTATATTTTTCTGCTTATGTATTTCTATTATTTGGTGTCACTCAGTCTGCAAAAACTTCATCAAAAAAGAAACTTTTGCTAACCACATATAAATAGCTTTACTACTGGCAGATTGCAATCAGACTAGGGCATCCAGCCCGCCTCTCACACCTACTGAGGAAAAACTTAATTTTGTATTAAATACAGACAACGGAACTAGAATTCAGGTCTTCGGAAACATGCTTTATCAAAGACTGTCTTAATATTCAATTTATATATTTTATTTACCCATAAATTTTATTTATATATGTGCAACATTTTTACAGCATTCTACCTAAGCAATTTTTAGCATGTCTGTTCTAGCACCGATAAGTATTTAAAATGTTACTTTCCTGACTCATTTCTATAAACAGTGGAGACAGATGCAATTGTGGTGTGTCTGATATAACAAAATAGCTCAGAATGGATTGAATCAACCTCTGCTATACCTAAGAGAAGGCTGGGAAGGCATAAAAAGGCACATTGTGTAACCATAAGGTTTGCAGATGGGAACTCTTATGTACAGAGAATAAACTAAGATTTAAGGCCTTGTTACTGAAAGTATCTTGCCAGTGCCCTCCTCCTGTTTAAATCTGGATTCAGTTTGGTCACACCAACTCTTTTGAAAAACAGAAACTGCTAAGAGCTGCATTCATTACTGTGGAATGTTCTACAATAGTCTCCCTGGGCAAGGAGAGTTACTTTTGGTATCAGGATGCCTTACATATTCCAGGAAATTAATTCAGAAAGTTCTCTTACCATGTATCTGTGTGTGTGTGGTAGAGAGAGAGTTGATGAAAATTACTGTGTTTTAGTGGTTTCAAGCTTAGTTTTCCCACAATAAATGATTTTTCCTGCCAGTCTGGAAGCAGTAAGTTTCTAGTTGTTTTTTTTTCCTGGAAATTACTTTCCCAGCCTGGGGCTACTGGTTAAGAAAGTGCTGCCATTATACACACAAGTCCTATCCACTAACTTCATAAATGTCACTACTCTACTGAAAGTGGTGCCTGCTTCAGAATTTTGAGAGCTCTCAAAATGGCATAGTCCTTGGAAGGACTGTGCTAAAGGACGTACTGCCCTTGGAAGGACTTGCTAAAAGAGCATGAAAACCTTGAATTTTTCAACAGGGAGTCCAAGACAGAGAACAGGACATTTACTTTCTTAAACATGTCTCAATGACTGTGGAAGAGTCTTGACCTTTGTTCAGGGATGGGCACAGTTGTTGCCCCTGTATCTCCCCTTCCTGACATGTGGTAAGAATAGGCTACAACTCTGATCCAAGCTGTGTGGCAACTGTGTGATATGTGGGGCTGTAGAGAGTGTGAGACAGGGAATAAAGGTTAGGCAGGAAGCAAAGTCCCTTTTACCCTTCTGTCCTTTCTTGATCCTTTCAGTAAATCTCTCTCCAGTCTCCCTCCAGCTGCCTGACACATCTGTCTAACAGGCAGCTGTGAGACACCAGGGGAAGGCAGCTCACTGGCTACGTGTTCCCTGGAAGAGGTTTGCAGGTACCACTTGCAAGCCTGGCTTCATGGTTGTTACCTTCAGTGAGCAGTCAGACCCCTTTTGGACCTACTCTTCCATGCTGCCTGGTGTGGGAAGTTGTTCCAGCCCATACAGAGTCCTCCTGCCTGCTCACGGAAGGAGATCATAAATATAAAACACAATCTTCATTAAAAATACGGTTTTTAATGGTTTAAGCTCAACCTGAGCTGAAAATACTTTATGAGCAGACTACTGTATGTTTGGTCCTTAATTCTAGCTGCTAAGTCGTTGCTAAGCCGTAGTGATGAAGCGTGGTGTGGACAGGTTCTGCTAGCAGAGGGATGCTGAGATAAGGGAACAAAGACATACTGGCAGAATTTGCAAGGCCAAGAACAGGGCAAACACAAACATGAGAAGTCAGCATACAGTTGTGTCTGTACATGCTCAAGGTCTACAGCTTGGAATTGCAGCATAGCCCACACAGCACCGTCTTTGCCTCCAAAGGATTACAGGTGCTTGTACTCAGATGACCCCTGGAAAGGAATCCAATTAACAGGGGTGTAAGATCTTTAAAAAGTGAGCTGCTAGACTTGGACTTGTTCTCTCTTTCATTTAGATATTTTTATATTATTATTCCAACAGTGACCAAGCGAAGAAAAAAATCAGGTTTTGAATACCCCTTTCTGCCAGCTAGTCCTTGACTTACATCCTCAGCAACTGTGCATCAGCATAAGGAAACAGCAGACGGAATCTCTGCATTTACTTTTGTCACACCGAGCCTCATGGAAAAAAAAAGTAGATTTCTTGTTTTGGGGATTTTTCAAAGCTTAACATATATTTATGGTGACATCGCCCTGAGATTTAACTGTGAGTGTTGAGAAAAGCAATGTGCCACAGTGCTATGCTACAGAGACCAGACTGCCCTTCAGGCAGAAGTGTTCTGCTTAGAAAAACCCTCGTGCCAAGTGTCCTGGGTTTTATGTTTATTCAGAACAGATAAAAGGTAGTTATAAATTCTCTGATATATGCTTTTTCATTTGACAGGTAACTCAAAGAAATATTACCCAGGAGGAGTGAAATGTAAATTTGAACAGGAGCACTCACAGTAAAAAACTGACAAGGTCAGAGCCCAGGAACACCCTTTACATAGAATTTGCCCTGAAAAAAAAGAAGGGTAAAATAAGGATTGGTCACACAAAGAATTATTTGCATTTTCTGCTTTCAGTGCCAGAAGAATAAACAAGCCAATTAAGCTATGGAGACATTCCTTATGTGCCCTTCCATAGAAGGGCTACTTCTAAATTAGCATATGTAAATATACCAGGGAGACAGCATGGTCCCTGTGGGCAGTAAGCAGAGTTCTGTCCCTGAGCCTCCCTCAGCCTTAGGCTAATGATGTTGTTACTTTTTGTAGGTGTCCAATAAAGGCTAACAGGCGGCTTCATCTCACAAGCACGGCAAAGATTAGGTGGACATCTGTTGCATTTCTTTGGGATCCAAGCATTATATCCTACAGTCAGGACGTCAAACCCATGGAGCAGGTGAACAGGCCTGGCCTAGACATGAGCTCAGTACCACTTGTGTCACTCTTGTGTCAGTGTCAACACAAGACTGCATTTAAGAAAAAAAAAAATGTTTTGTTTGACAACAAGCCCTCCAACTTCATGCTTGTTATATGCACCCACTTGGACACAAACTGAAGGTATTACCCATTTTTTTCCATTGATTGTCTTCTGAAACTCACTGCAGGATGTGTGAGTCAACGGGGTAGGTACAGGAGAGTACCAGAAACCTGCCTCAGAAACGAGGAGTGTCCCTTGCCCTCCCATCACCTCCAAAAAAGTTAAGTGGCTGGTGTACCCTGACTGCTGGTTTTTGTGCAGCTCCTATGCTTTGGACTCCCCAGGATGCCTGGAAATATTCCTTCCCTGTCCTTTGCTTCGTGCGCAGATGAAGCTGGGGTGCTTTTTGCTCCTTGGAAAAACCTGAGCCCTTTTCCAATTTCCCATTCCTCTGACCATTCACTCCCGGGACTCTAGGGTCTGGCAGGGGACTGGAGCAGCGGCCGGGTGTGCTGCCCAGGGCAGATGCCCTCTCCAGTGCCAGCACAGCAGCCCCTCCATCTCCCACCGCCCCGCAGGAGAAACCTTTCCTGCAGGAGCCCGCTCCCGCCGGCCGCTCGGAGGGGCTGAGCTGCCTCCAGCCCGGCGGTTCACGAGCACGGCGAGGATACAGCACCACGGGACCCGGGGGCTCGGACCAGGCTACCCCCCGTCCCCTCCAGCCCCCTCCTGATCCCCGCCGAGCTCCGCGCCGCAGGTGATCCCCCGGGGGAGGGCAGGGGCCGGGANGCCTCGGCGGGGCGGGAGCCAAGGTAACCCCCGGAACCGGCGGACCGGCCCCCCCCCGCACCGGGCAGTGGCGAGCCCGACTGGGAGGGGGTTCCGCGGGAGCCCCGCAGGGAGGAGGGGGGAGGACCGGGAGTCCCGGGGCGAAGGGTGCAGCAGAGCTGCCGGGAGCTCCGGGTGAGGGGTGCGCTGGTGCTCCCGGGACGAGGGATGCGCCGCGGACACGGAGGAGGGATGCAGGGGGGCGGCCGTGGCGGTGGCGGCTGCGGGTTCCTTCGGCCCCTGCCCCTCGGGGTTTGGGATGTAGGGCTAGCCGGGGACTCGCCTCGGAGTCCGAAAGGCACCGCGAGACGTGATGCTCTGGGAGTTTGACTCCGGATCAGCCCCTCCACTTCGGTAGGGCCGGACCCGAAATCCGGTGAAAGCCTAGTGACAACGGATTCCCAGCAGAAATGACAACACTCGCCCAAAGGCATCCCTACCACGGGCACAGCCTGGCTTGGGGAGTCCATACCAAATACCTCGTGTTGTACTACAGTCCCCACGCTCGCTCTCCCCGCTCTCGTGCACCTCGGCTGTATCACGGAGAGCAGGTAAACTGTGCAAGTGACAGGAACAGCTCCCAGGGCAGGGATCCGGGCATAGCTGAGAGGAGGTGTACACGGGGAACTGAAAGAGGGTGAGCACGGGGGACACCCAAGCTGAAGTGGAAAGGCTGACGAGGAAACACTGAGCACCCCAAAACCAGGAGCAGCTGCAGAGCAGTTGCTGTGAGCTTTGGGAAGGATGAGCATTCCTGGTCCCGCTGAAGTGACTGAGACTTTTCCTATGGACCCTGACAGAACCGAGGTTTGACACTGCTAGTAGAGATTCTCGATTCGATTAAACATTAGCCACGACACTATAAGAAAATAATATTCCATACATTTACATCTTTATATACATATATATGTGTGTGTGTGTGTGCGTGTGTATGAAGAAAAAAAAAAGACGTGGAGTTGCTTTCCCGGGTAGCAAACAGCATTATAATTCTTCCTGATAAAGTAACTCCCTGCCACAGCACACAAACAGACAACAATTACTGTGGTTGGAATGAAGGTGTTTTATCTCACTTTGGTATCCTAGTGAAAATAGATAGAGTGAGAACTTAATTAAGTCACATTTCTGGCTCTGAAGTACTAACTTTATCAGGATCTATTGAACTGTATGGTTGTGAGGCTTTGTATTTTGTTTCTCTTTTATGTCAGGATTGCATTGCAGAATGCAAGCTTACCGTCATCCAGTTGCATACCTCTCTTATTAAACTACCTAACTTGCTTGCTTCCCTAAATTATTGCATCCTTCCTGTGCTGTTTCTTCTGCCTTTACCTGTACAGTTACGACGAGCAAATACTGGCTGTGTGCTGTGCCTTTGGGGGTGAAAGGCAATGGTAGGACTCTGAATGCATCAGCAAGCTCTATAATTTTTGCTTGAGTTATCTTTCTTTCTATGTTTCCTAGTCAACTTCTGTTGCTCTCTAACTCTGAAATCAGGAGTGTTTGATTTCACACCAGGCAGTATGTGAACTAAAGTACTGACCAACAGCACTACAGAAAAGAAACTGCCTCCTTGGTGAAGAAGCAGTAGCCTCCTGCCTACTTTCCACAACTTGACTTCTTGCAGTGTCAGTTATTCTTTTGATTGCATGTTGTTTATAGGCTCTTAACATACTGGACGGTTTCTTTTACAGAATGAAAAGCATTTTCTATTGCTTATTTTCCTAAATATCTCAGGGAACTCGGTGTGTCCAAACAGATGTGTGTGTACATCCCTTGCTCCCCATTTTTATTATTTCTTGGAGTAAGTTGCACTTGCTCTTCACTCATCAAGGACTGGACTATGCTGTGTAGGCTTCACTATTTTTATCTTTTTTGGCTACACTGATATTGTTGCTATGCTAGTAAAGAAATATACATCCCACTTGAAGTTAGTGGTTCAAATGCAGTTCAATTTATCAGTTGAAAAAAGGTATTCAACGATTTATGAGAAATTATTTGTCTTCTGGCTTAGAGTTAACAATGTAAAAACATAACAGAAACTCCCTTGGCAAGGGCAAAGTCTACATGAGATACAGGGAACTGAATTGTTCTTTTCATCCAGGAAGGTAGTCTCTTCCAGTAAGAGCTGAGAAAATTTGTGATGCTGTGAGGTAGCGTGGATGTTTGCAACATGTTTTGTGGCAAAGCAGAGCTCTCTCTGGAATCCTTCACCGAGTACTACAGCAATTTAAAAATAAGAGTTTGATCAAATGAAAGAAAATTTGAAGATAAGGTGTATGATGTTTCCTCCTGCATGTCTGTATCAAATGGAACAAGATCTACAGATAAGTGGCTTGTTTATAAGTGGCTTGTTTATCCTGACGGAAGAATGTAAGCCTGATGGAAGAGTCTAAATTATGTCTCTGTATGTCCATTAAATATTATCTGTTTAATCAAATCCCTGTGGAGGAGGTCTCTATGCCAGTGCCATCCCTTCATCTGGTATTCTTCTGTTCACTTGCTGGTTTAAAGAAAAAAAACCAAGCCTTTCTTGTTCCTTTTAAGAGAAGAAATCTTAGCAATCCTAGACCCTCTAGTGAAAGTCTTAGTCCTTTACCCTGCAAGAACTATGGCAAAATTCCTGCTGGTTTTAAAGGGAGCAGGATCCTTCCCAAGATCAGTGAAAGATTAAAAAAAAATTCAACTACTAAAATATGCACCTCAATTAGCAAAGAATGTGGCCTGATTAGTAAAGTGTAGGAAATTTCAGCTATTAAATTCTACAGCCCTGATCAACAAAGCACACTGCACAGTTGGCAATGTATCCAGAATCTCAACTGCTGTACTAGTCTCCTACCAGATCAACCAAGCATGCAGCTGAATCAGTAAATTATGCAACTGGAGCAGCAAAATATGCACTTCTGATTGAGGCAGGAGGATAGAGAAGTTCTCAAATGTTTTAAATTGGAACACAATAGGTCTATCAGTGGTAAGCCTCTGCCTCAAAAAAAGTAGGGGCAAAATATCTAACTTTTACTAAGTCTTTCTGGACCATTGCTGTACTGGAGAAGTATATCCCTCAAATGGCTGTTTGTTAGCAGCAGTCCCTTTCTTTACCAGATGTACTGCACATCTGGTTCCAATCCCAGCAGCTGCCAGTTGTGGGCATTATTTTAATAACACTTTAATGAGATTTTTAGGTCCAGGTAGCTTTTACTTTATTCATCGCTGTAAAGCACTGGCTATGCACACCAGGCTGTATTTCTGTCTCAAGAGATGAAGCCACTCATGACAAATAAGGCACCATCAAAGAATCTGAAAGTTTTGTTGGTGATGAGCTTAATATCTATTAATCTCTTCACTGTTTGTGAAAGTGCTTTGTGCTTGAGGAGCAGAGAAATGATAGGTCTTTTCTATTTTCTTTGTATCTTGATTAATTGCCATAGCTGCATCCTATTGTGTTTACGATGTATCTTATCAGATCAGATATTTACCATGCAGAGAGTTTAGATGTTTGGCCAATTTGGGGAGCTGCTACATTCATATCTTCTGGATCAGTAGAGCTGTTTCTCCCTAGCTTCTGTGTATGTGCTTTAGAAATCTAGTCACACTAACTGGCTCTGAACTTCAGAAGCTGTTTTTTCTTTAAATTATTATTTTTGCTTTATACAGGAGACCTGCAGGTTGTCCTATTTTAATAAAGATGCAGTTTCAGGATTTCTATAAACTGCCTTTTTTTTTTTTTAATGCCTGAAAGTAAATTGTGTTAAACTACCTGGGCTCAAGGAAGGCGTGAGAAATTGCTTTGTTTTATTGCACTGTTCACTTTAGTACCCAGGAGCCTGAAACATTATTTGAGTCTAAAAATCATCTGGGCTTGGTTTTTCTTTTGTTGTTGTTTTGGTTCATTTTTTTCTGGTTTTGGTTTGGGGTTTTTTGTTGTTTTGTTGGGGTTTTTAATCTACTACGTTTGATTCATAATGCTGGCTTGCATTGAACTTCTTATTTACCAAATTTCTGCCTCATTTCCAAGGCAGTTCAATGAATGATCCTATTTAGGTTTTTTGGTGTCTAAAATATTTCCTACTGTGTCCAGAGCAGTGCCCTTAAAACATAATTGATTTGGGTCATTGAACCCTTATTTTTCATGCATGTTAGTTTACATCCCGCTACTGGTCTGACTGGTATTTAAATTAGAAAATTGCAGGCGGATTGCTTCTAGAGGCTAAAGTTCACGTGGAGTCTCTGGCAAAATAAGATCCTGGAGTACATATCCCTGGAACTGGGCAATGATTTGTAACTTTTTTTTTAATTCTGTCTGGCCAGAGTGTTATAAATCTGGCGCTCCCTTGTTAGTTTCACGCTAAGCAGCAATAATGTCCACAGTGTTTTAGTTCTGATAATTCTAATTACTGAAGCACTGAAGAAGCTGAAAGCTGAGAAGATGGACAAGGCTGGCCTCAAGTCCTGCCCGGCACAGGGGATTCTCTTGTTGTAGAGCTGAACCATAATTCTCTCATTTGCGAAGGCCAGCAATGAAAGCAGCAGCCAAGGTAAGAGAAACAAGCCAGTGGCAGAAGATTTCTGGGATGCTGTGGGTAATCTTTGTGCAGAAGGAGCTAAAAGACTGCAGTGCTAGTAGAGATGTCAACCGTCCTTGAGGTGAAAACACTGAAATAATTTTTTTTCTTTATTATCTAAGAGGCTGGAGCAAACAATCCTGTTGCACTAGTCTGAAAAGACCCAGCAAACAAACTTTCCTGTGGTAACCAACAATTACTATTCTCCTTTCTGCTTCTTTGTGTGACAGACCAGGAATGGTCATAAAATATTCAGGTCTCTTTTTTCCTGCCTCCCTTTCTTCTTAAAAAAAAAAGAACTTGTGGCATTTTTGGTACCAGAGGGTGGCTACCCAGCAGTAGTGTAGCTAGACCAGGTCTGGTAAAGAAGTTTTTCCCATTACACACACACACTGTTCTTAGTATGCTCTGACATCTCGGGTCTATAAATGATAAATATTCAGCTTGGTGTTCAGATACTTCCTTGACTATGGGAAGTACTAAAGAGAAATGTCTTCTTCTTGTACAAATTCATGGTAGGAGAAGGGTGGAGTGGGGATAGGGCACTGTAGGGACTTGCATTAATATGTGGAACAATTTCACAGCAGTAGGGAGAAGCCTGACTGTCAGCCTTAGTTTTCAAACTCAGTGTAAGAATATTAACATTCCTCTTACAAGCTCTAAGCAGCAAAGAGCCGCATGGTTAATTTTGAATATCCTTACTCATGTCATTGCCAATGGAAAGGAGGTTCCAATTTTGAGAGGAGCTAAGGCTAATTTGTCTATATTTCCTTTCTAGAATTCTCAGAGCCATACTGGAGCTCATCTGAGACTTCAGGAGGATTTAAATCAGGCCATATGTACTGCTGGCTTGGATTAGTAATGTTATACATTGAGGACAACATCTGTATTTGGGTTTGGGTGGAGCCCTTTCATGGAGAATAGCTGGTAATACTTTTACAGTACCTTTCATCAGAGGATTTCAGAGTTTCACAAATATCTAATTACAGAAACTATTAAACTGTGAAATCCTTGGTCCTGGGGGAGTACAGGCAGCACCATTATGCTTCAATAGAAAGTACGGGTGGGTGGTGTTCAAAGTGGCAAAACAAAAGCGAATTTTTCGCATGCAAGCCATAACCTGCTACATTATCTCATTTTCATCCTGTGTTTCTCTCCTCTCATTTTTTTATAATAGCAGCCAGGTTTCGACACCAAATGAGCTAAACAAAATGGGCTGGCACAAGCCTCCATTCAGAACTACTGTCAGCTCCTAGGAAGGGACTTTCAGAAGTTCATAGATCTCTTACTGATCTGTTTTCGTAGTATTTGTATTTCTTTATTCTCTTATGGTGTAGCAAGACTTAGCTAGGTTCAGGTGCCAAGGATGCCAATAATGACAGCTTCCTGGATAGAGGAGATCTGGGATGTCATGCCTCTGAAAGGCCAACCTGATCCAAATCCCAGAAGGTTGGTAGCTCACCCTTTCCAAGAGTGGTGTGCCTGCTCCCTACTGTGCTTGATTTGGGATTAGTAATGGGAGATCCAATCTACTGATTCTACTTAAATCTAGTTCTCTCCTGGTCTTGGTTAGTAAATATTCCACTGTTTTGAGAGACTTAGTTTTTATTAAGGGGATTTTTTGACTGGAAATGTGGAGCCTTTACTGGTACCACTGAGGCTTGTAGCCTGGGCTGCCCATGCCCTTGACTTCCTCCTGTGTTCTAGATCTGCATGGGTGGGCACTTCAGGTAAATCTGAGACCTCACTATTTGAATACAAGGGCCCCAAGGAGTTGCTCATCAAGACTAACTTTAAATGTGAGCTTAGCAGGCTGAACACTTTGAACATTTGCCTTTAAAATCAACAGTAACTTATTCCAGGTTTCCTGGTTGAAACTTGAATGGGGAAGAAGAAAGGATGTCTGTAAAGCAGATTTATTTGGGAAAACAAACTGCTCACTGGTTGGGACTCTGTAACAACAAACCCAGGGCTTAGTTTTTCCTCTGTCTGCAGTATCTGTGATACTTTTTTCAGCTTTCTCCCAACATTCCCTGCTGTGCCCTCATGGTCTCTCCTTCTGTGTAAGCAATAAAGTAAAATTTACAAGCATCCTGCTCTCTGAAATCCTGGCAAAGATGGAGTCTTGGAAATGTCCCTTTTCAGAGTGCACATGAGAAGACTAATCCTGGGAAAATGAGGTGGAGAGAAGTGCTGCTGTTTGTATTCCATCCAAAACTGAGGATGAGCAGTCAGACCATAGCAGACTCCTGAATGCTCCAGCCCCAGCTGCAGCGATGGCTCATGTGGAAGCCCAGCTAAAAAGATTGCATGAAAGGGAGAGGGTTTTTCTTTGCTTGCATTTCAAAGATCACTATCCATGTCTTCTGCATAAGCCCTCCCACCTGCTAGTGACATTTAGTGACACAACAACCTGGTTCCCAGAAGGTTGGGTTAAGAGCTCTGCAGCAGGATAATGGTGACACAGAATATTTGAAGGTTTTGCTTTCACATATGGAATGTATCCTTCTCCATATGTTTGTACAATAGACTTCCAGCATGTGAAATATCTGAAGTGTCTGAATGAAACAATAGGGTCACATAGATGGAAATCCAAGCACAAACAGCTCTTTTGCCAGGCCAGTTTACTTGTATATGTGTGTGTTTTGTTTGCTTTTAAAGATCCAAGTTTATTTCCCAGGAAGTGGCCCACAAAATTTTCTGGGATTGCCTTTCCATTCTCCTTTCTCCTGTTTCTGGTCCTTTCAAAATGAAACAAAACAGCTTTGGGTACCTAAGCTGCATGTGGATTTCATTATTGAAATTTCCCCTATGTATTTGAGAGGTGATATATATGAAGTTAATTTGGGAATATTAGTTTTACAGATTCCTATGGACATACATAACTTGTTCAATGGACTTTTATACTCAACTCCACAAGTAAACTTTTACTGCAGGGCTACAGCTTTTGTCTTGTTCTATATTCCGTCTGGTTACCAAGCAGTAGAAAACAATCTGACCATGTTTTCTACTCTTTAGTTTGAGCTGCTTTAAACTGCTCAATTTATAGGAAATGAAAACCAGATTGATCTTCTGGAAATTGACCCATCACCCCTGTCAGTTCCCACCAACCCTATCGTTTACTGTTAATTTTTCTATGGTGTGTTGCGTACACTTTGTTAATGAGAACTTGTTATAGTAGAGAATAGACCTATCTGACCTATTAAAGCCCTGAAGCAAATGGCCATGGTATCTTGAACTCTTCATTACACTGCCTTACTTTTATTTACCATAGTCTCATCATATTAATGATTATTTGCTTGAGGAGGCACTCTAAATGATGCCTTTGTTTCTCTTTCTAAGGCTTTACATTTTTTTGTATGTTTGAATAAGGGTATTTTTTGAAAAAGGAACCCAACAAACTAGAACATGGATAGCAGCTTTGTATAGATGAAGGGTCTTACTTGATATGGCATCTTGCATCTTTGTTGGAGGATCTCTATTTGTCTGCTAAGTGTCCAGTCACAAGAGTTAGCTTTTTCTTTTCCCCCTGCAAGGATTAGTCTGAAAAGTACACAAGAAAAGGCTGTTTGTTGATGGGATTTCCAGCACTCTGGTGGTGGTTATGTTAGATATGTTGTGTGCTTCCTTGGCCATAAAAGCTAATGTTGTAATGTTGTGATGAAAGGGGAAAACCAATGTTCAGACTGCTCTGATAGTGACATGGCTCGCATTTGTTGCATGAACGTAGTACAATAAATTTATGAGACACTTATGAGAGGTTTCTGCTTAAAATAGTTCTGCTTTATGGGTGTAATGGTTATAGTCCCCAAGGGAACACTGCCTAGTCAAGTGGGCCTTTCCAAGCACTAGATTTGCATATTTTAAATAGATTTTTCAAATAATTTGATAGAAAAATAATCTGGCTTTTGTCCCTTTCTGACTGAAATGAGAAGAAGGAAATTAATATTGTAATGTGGGGCTGCAGGCAAGATAGAGAAGTGTTCAGAATAAGATCTGGCACTTAGTTTCTAGTAAAAGCACCTGGATGTAAATGGTCATCAAATTAAAGAAAAAATGTCCTGTGTCTTGGCCTAGGTCTCTTTCAGAGCACTTCTATCTGTATTTCACACTCTACCAATATTTTATCCACTTCATAAGTGTGTCTATACCTTGACATACAACAACTACTGAGTAATCAGTGAATGCTAGTGTTACTCCTGTGGTGATAACTTCAGTCTGTGAGACTGACAGCTAGCAAATGTACCCGTGATCTTCTAAGCCCAGAGAAAAACTATTCAGCATAAGCATTTCTAGCTCTAAGAATCTCAGTCATAGCTGTGACTTGTAAGAGATCTTGTAGGTGAATCCAACTCCATCTTAATTAAAGAACTGAAAGGGGAGAAATAACACTTCTGCCTATTTGTGATGTGGTAGAAAAGAACAAGAATTATTTTCTGAGACTTCACCTCTGAGCCCTTAGGTAGCTGAGTTAGCAGTAAGCCTCCTGCAGTCCCACCTTTGCTGTGAATTTCCCTCTGCAGGAAACAACTCTGCCTCCTGCCTGCAGAGGGAAATGAGCCAAATTAGCTAGCAAAGCCTTGCAACCAGAGCTGGGCATTCTTATATAGGAATTTTGCATCAGGTACTCAAAAGGGGCTATGGCTGCTGCAGAAAAATCTGCCCACCACTTATAGCTGCGGTGTAGGTTGGCATCTCTGGCCTGATGAGGATGAACTGGTTTTCCTCTCAGCAGAACCTTCCAAAAGCAGCAGAGTGTTCAGCTGTCTTTCCTCCTTGTGCTCCGAAGGCAAGCACGAAATATCGATGTATGCTCAGACTGCATATACTGCTGCTCATGCTATGGAGAGCTGGGCTGTTCCATGGGCTATTGTTAGGAAAACAGCCCCTGCCTGTGTCTCTGGGAACAAGCGTTTTTTTGTTGTTTGGGAACAAGCATCTCTGGAGTTAAATGAGGAGGGCTGTTCTCCACAGAGGCTGGAGTGCGTGCTATGCCTGGTGGTTGTCGGAGTGCCCGTGTTTGTTTTTTTGTGATTTTCCTTTTCCCCACCTCCTATTCTGAGAGAGGATCAAGGAAGAGGGGTGGTGACCTCATGGTGCAGTTATGCAATCTGCCAGAGCCAGGTATCAAAACACACTGCAGCTGTGGAGCTGGGACCTCGCTGTGGCTGGGGGCCCTGGCCTCTTGGCTCTAATGAGATCACTGACCTTCTCCTGCCACCTCTTCTGCAGCTGCTTTGATTTCCAGGAATTTGTTGTGGCCATGCCTGCCTAACGGTTTGGCAAGCTGCCGCAGGGAATGCTGCACCTACAGGCAGGCACTAGGAGCTGGCCCTGGAGACCTAGAACAGGTGAGGGTACCCTGAGCCCTGCCAGCCTCTTTCCATCCCAACAGAGCTTGTTTGCCTTCATCCAAGGGTGTGCAAACATTACCACCCTCCCTGATTATTCTTTTTTTTTCATAGGAAGTGAGGAGAAGGTTGCCTATTCTGTAGTGAAATAAAGCAGTGCCTTCTCAGCAATCTTGTTGTGGTGCTTGAGCTGCAGCAGAGCCACATATGGGAAGAGTAAGAGAGAAGAGCATGTCTGCAGTCTGAGGCATATTTGGGCCTCCAAGTCCTCAAGACTCATTCAGGCTTTACATTCTTTGCTCTAATTGTTGAACTGCATTCCTGCGTCCCTTCCGTACTCTTCTAGCAGTATTTTTATTTTCCTTGTCTACTGCAGTAACAGGCTTTCACAGCCTCCTTCCCTTCCTACCTGCATATTTGTTCTCTTCAAATGTACTGCAAATCCTTAAAAACAATAGAAAACTTGGAGACAAGTGTGAAAACAGGGCCCTGTGAAGCTGTCTGATTTGTGCCAAAAAGGAATACAAGACAAGTCAGTTTCCTGAAAATGGGATTTTTGGGGGAAATGTCACATCCATAATCACTTTCATGTGGTGGAACTGCTGCTGCCCACCACTAAACTAACAGAGCATCTGTTAAAAAATGTAGGTTTGGTTTTGCTTAAATCCAGCAGGTTGCACTCACTTCAAGAAGTATTAGGTCCTTGTTTAAAAACAAGTGCGACTGCTCTGATACCATAAATGTATTAAAAGCAAAGGTGTGTTCAGCCCAGCTTGAGTCCCACACTGAACCTGGCTTGTGTGAATGGCTCAGGGAGCAAGGAGAGCATACATGTGTGCAGAAGGTGTGTTTGTGTTGGGACAGGGATATTGGGAGGACAAGGGAGACCCCTCAGCAAGCAGGATATTCTCAGAATTTATGAGAACTCTTTTGGAGATCAAGCTGAAAAATAATTACTATTAAAGACTGAAAAAAAGGGAGATGGGAAACTAATAACTAAGCAAAGTTTCAGCAATTTGTGTTGTACTCTGTCAATCCCACGTCTGATCTGCTTCTGCTAACTCTGCTACTTTCAATCATCCAGAGACACTTGAAGAGTTGCCCTAATGTGGGATGAGAGAGTCTCCTTTTGCTGTTGCCTCATGCTTCAAAGAGCAAAAGAAATTTGGCAGAGAAGGAAGTGGCGATTCCAAGGCATTTCCAGGAATTCTTGTACTGCCAGGTGGAAAAAAATAGGTTAGATGTGCTGCAGCAGTATCTAGTTCATGCTAATGGAAGAAAATAAAACTTGCATGCAAAGATGAGCTGAAAATGCAAAATTAAATAGAGCACTTATTTTCCAAAGTCTCTGACTAACTTTGTCCTCTGCTTGGAAAAAATCCCACCCGCTTTGATCTCTAGATCAGTCAGCTAGTGAAGAAAATGTGGTCACTTCTTAAACCAACAGATTGAAGTTTTCTATCTTACTCTTGGGATAGTCTTTCCTCAGATCCTGTATTTGACAAGCATCCAAAAAGCTCAGACTACCCTAGCTTGGAAATACTGTGAGAGGAGAACTTGGGGCTTTTGCTGGGAACCACAAGAATCGTATTTTTAGTAACTTTGCAGCGAGTTCCAGCCATGTCAGCAAGTAAAGATTTGTCTTTATTTTGTTTTTCCCTTGGAAGTTGGGATTGTGGAATGAAAACTCTCCCTTTTTCCTTCTCATTTGCTTTTTAAAACCCTAAGTTTAGCATTTTCTCTCGGCTCTGGCTGAATGTTTGGGCCACTTCATGTTTCATCCCTGGTGGCTGACTCTGTTCAAATGTCCTCAGGAGTCCAAGTGATCTTTAACTTGGAATGAACTTCCTGTATTTGGAGGGGAGAAGGGGGATGTAGCTGGGATGCCCTACCTCTCCCTCTCTGTTTTGAGCAAAGATGTTGGTGTAGCCAGAGTTTTAAAGAGGTCCCTAGGGCAGAATAAATGTGAAGGAGCTGGTGAAGGAGCCTTGAAGCATTTCCAGCTCTTTGAAAGAAACACACATGTATGTGCATGTGTGCACATAAGATGTTTTTAATTTTGGAGGGGTTAAGGATCCCAAATAAAGCTTGCTGGATTTTCATCCCACTAGTGCTATGTTGAGCTCAGGTGGCTAAATTTAATCATCCAGGCTGAACAATCTTGGATTCTAAGAGTGCATCCAACTCTATGCAGAAACTATTTGCTTACCCCTGTGGCTTCTGTTGAATCAGCTGCAGGCTGACAAGATAAGGCTACTGTGGTGTGCCCATACACTGTCCTGTTCTGGCACTAGGCAACTACAGTGGATTTTGATTTTTAAGTTAAGCAAAAAAATCTACCTGTAGAGGAGTTCTTTCTTTTCTACTCTTAGAAACGTTCAAGTAGTGGGGCTATTTTACAAGAAGGGATAAAATATAAAATAACCCTCTGATCCAAATCATGGGATTGTAAGCAAGTATTTTGACTTCAGAATTATTTTTGAAGGGCCTAAAGTCTGCATAAAAAGCTTCTATCCTCACCTCCACTCATTACTCCAGTTTTAGATTTTTTTCTAGTACAATCTTCAAGCAAAAAAAAAATGTCCTTTTACTTGGGTAAGGAGTTAATACACATCTGTGCTTGAAAAGACTAATAAATGCAGCACTTCTTAAATGTTCAGTCAGTTTGAAATATAGTGGATTATTCCGACTCTCGTTTCTAAAAAGAAGTGAAAATGACATTTTTAAATCTGCCTGAAACTCTAAATACATGTGAGAAATGCACAGAAGTTGAGATGTGCATAAAGCATTCAGGAGGGCAAAGTGGGTTATGAACTTTGCATCATTTCCTTGCAAGCCTGCAGTTGGGTATCTCTATTAGGTGTGTGTGGCTTGGCCCCTGAGTATATTGTGGAAGTTTAGAGGCTCAGCTGTGTGTCTCCAGTTTCCTCTGCTGAGCTTTCACTCTGACTCTGGCTATACACCACAAGAACTTGCTATTTCTTGGGTATTTTATCAAAGAAAACAAGCTACATTGGACTAGTCCCAAGCCAGAGTCTGAGATCGTGGTCACAGAGGAATATCAAACATCAAGACAGGATGTCCTCCTTCCCCTTCTTTGAAATAAATACACATTAAAAATAAACAGTCTTTGGGATGCAAGTGAGACAGTGTCCTCTAGCATGTTGCTTCCAGCAGCGCCTCATAACGAGCATTAACATGGATGAAGAAACAAGCAAAATCTAGGAACACAAATGGGCTGAGGATTTCCCTAGCCAGGGCCTTGCATCACTTTGTTTCCACTTCTCTTCAGCAGGGCTTGAATCTTTACAAGCTGAACCACATGGCCATGTCACCTTCTCATACCAGCTACATGTCACAGCATCCTCCCATGTTCTGTCTGGGCTCCCAGCATCACCTCAGGCCAGCGCCACTTCTCTTTTGGAGGCAGTACAGAGAAGCTTGAGAAACTGAGCCTTGCCTGCTCCCTGTGGGGCAGGCAGAGGCTGGTACCCATCCCTGAAGAGGCTGTGGGCCAGCTAGAGGCTGCCACGACTTGTCATTCATGGCTTTTTGCAAGACCTCTGCAGGTTTTGAGTGTGGGTTTGCTCTAAGGTGCTGCAGGAACTTCTTCTGTCCTGGCAAAGTGAGGAGCTTGCTTCTGAGTGTGCCTCTGGTCTAGCTCTAGCCTACTGCCTTCTTTGGGAGTAATTGTGACTAAAAGATGATAATTACAGTATTAAATTAAATTAATCTTGTAGAGAGTGGGATTCCCTTAGAATGTGTTGATTCCCTCACAATGTTCCTACAGGAATAATGCAGAGGCTCCAGGCCTACATTTGTAGGTGTTGTGTGAATGGAGAGCAGAGTTAAGGGTTATATTACTCAGATGATGATAACTACTCTTTCCAGTGTATGTTCTTGGGTGGGCCTTGTGATAAACTTCCATTTGGCCAAAACAATAATTTTCTCCTTTTTATGCATGGGAATTCTGCTTTTCATCAGTGCCTCCTGCTTCTCAAGAGCTCTTTGATGTACAGAATCCAGTCTGAAGCAATGACACACTGGCTTTTTGCTTCGCCCCTAGATACTACAGCAAGGGCTTGCTCTTTCTTTGGGAGCTGGTGCTCCTCAGGAAGCAGCTGCTGGTGGCTGTGGTGAGATTCCTGAACAATGTCTTGCAGGCACTTCTGGCCACATCTGTTCCAACCAAGCAAAGCTTTGTGTGTAAGAAAAGCTCTCTACAACTGCATCATACATGGGTTTGCTGCAAACCTGCACTTCAGAGGGCAGCAGAGCATTCTCACCACCCATCAGAGCACCACTTTCAGAGTCACCTTTGAGGGACAAGCACAAGCTCCTCCTTGTACTCCTTAGCCCTGTGTGTTTCCTGGTGCAGAGGCCTCGTAAATCCTTACACGTGTATTTTAAATAGCTCAAAGCTGATGTCAATATTAACTTCTCAGTCCAAACACTAGCACAGGAGGAGGTAAGTACATGATAATGGGGCATTTTTCAGTAATGGCACAAGATTTAAGCTTCTGAGTGGGTTGTGTAGTGTGAAAGGGGGAGATTCAACATCTTGGCATATTCTGAAATGGCCAACCATTGTGTCTACGGCCAAGCAGCAATAGCTGAGATTTGAGTTACTTCTAAACCTATTTACTAAATGCTGTTCCCCAGTTACCCTAATACAGAAAGCAGGTAGGATTTGTCTGACCGTGACAGGCTGGAGGTTCAGTTCAGCACAACTGTTGGAAACATTTGGAACCTCTGGCCAGAGAGGAAAGTACTGCAAAGCAGATGAACAGGACTGGTAATCTGGTTCTGCCTGCTCATAATTCACGTAATTGGTGTGGGCATATATCAAGTGTTGTTTTGAAAAAGACAGCAACCTATCATTTGCAAAGGTTAAAAATGTGCCAATTTTTTTTGCATGCATTTGTCAAAAGCCCGTGAGTCTATAGCTTGCTGCAGAAGGGAACATCTGTGTCTAATTGGCAAAACACAGGGTTCATAATGCGTGATTCAAATGAACAAAACAATTTTGTCATTCATTCATTCAATTGTGGATTATAAACTAATCAGAAATCCTTCCCCCTCCCCTTCCCTCAGATCTGTCTTGCATTTCCTGTCCCTTGTGAGTTTTTTTCCCTGATCACAGAGCAAGTCTTAAATCTTTTTGGTCTCACAAGCCATAATAAATGAACAATTCCCCTACTGCCACAACCTCTCAGCCGTATTTCTGGAATTCACACACCTGCACTTCCCCCTCTGCCCAAATTTGGGGATGCAGGACAGCTCTTGGGGTTTGTGTTGTAGCCAGCTGGTGGCTCAAGAGGCACGTTGAATCTGAGACTCCTTGCATGTACACAGAATGTACAGGATATTCCTTGTCAAATGATGACAGTTTGACAGATCCGAGTGAAAGTGAAGGCAGGAAAGAGAGCTTATCCTGAGAGCGGGGAGTGGAGGCGAGGGGTTTGGGGAGGATGCACCTCCCCATTCAGCCCTCTGGTGATGAATCCCACAGGACCCGCTGATCTAGTGGCTGCAGCTCTCGTGTGTTAACAAAGTCTTCTGGTAGTAGAGGTGGGGCTGTGAACGCCTCCAAGTGCCTTCTCAGTGTCTGAAAAAAGGCAACTGGATCAGTTCACATATTCCTGAAAACAAAATCTCAACCCTCAATCACTGCTAATTTAAGGAGGCTTGAGCCAATCTGTGATCCTCCCACATCCAGGAGTGCCACCCGGCGAGAGCAGCAGTTCTGGCGCACATTCTGCCTCCAAAACTGGGCACATATTTCAGTGGAAAATTTAGGTATTGTTTACTGTTTCTTGCTATGCAAATGCCTTGTTTAAAAGTGAGTTCAGAAGATTAGTGTGGAACAAAGGCAAGACTGCACTGATATGCTGGGATGGAGGAAGGAATACAAGAGAAGTCACTGCAAATTCCTCTATTCTTCTTCCAAGTGTAAGAGGCATCCTCTCCCTGAGGAAAGAGGAGCATATTCACTGGAAACCAGCAAGTTTACAGTAAAATCCTAGTGGCAACAAATGTATCTATAATTCTGATGTGAATTAGTAAATGGAGCTAAATGTTTGGATCTGTAGTCTCTTAAATTGACAAAGTTTTGCTGTTTTCACCTGGATTTTTACAATGAATTAACTAATCCAGACTGAACCCCAGAATTTTACCTCGTAGAGAAAAGGTCAGTAAATTTCTATTAATATGTTTTGGTATTACATGCTGTGGGACTCCTAAGGCATTAGACGGAGAATAATATGTATGTGGCAATGAATGTGGTTTCTTTCCCAATTGAGACTTCCAGCCACAGTCGTGCCCAGGTGCCTTAAATGAGAAGCCTGTAGTTTATTCCAGTATGATTAACATAAGCTTTGATTTAAATGACATTTTTACAAGTCAAATATTGGATTTCAAGTTGAATACAGAACACAGTTTCCACCCATGTTACTGTTTTGGTCCTTTTCTGTGGCCATCCTGCATCTACCCTGAAATCCACCAGAATATGAGCAGCACCTGCTGGAAAACAAAGGTTGTGCCTCGCAGAACAAGTCTGGCTTTTTGTTTCTATTTAGGAGCTTTTAACATTTGGCATTGCCTTTTTTTTCCTTTCCACTTTAATATGAGCCAAGGGGAGGGACCAAGAGAAAAAAAATCTGGAGTAGTTTGATCTTTGTGGCTTTATATGGACTTCATAAGCTTTGTTTGTTCTACTGCCAAGTTCCTTTGTGTTTAAATAGATAACAGACTAAGACAACTAATAATTTCCAATAAAAAACCCACACCAAACCCAAAACATTCCCTTTCTTTTTCAATTAATACTTATAAACCCATGCTCCTAGACAGGGCTTGTGAGCTAAGCACTTCTGATTCTTTTTTCCTCTTTTCAAAAACAATTCCCCAAAATGCAGACCGGGCTCTGTGCTCTGCGAATTTATGAAAGAATCTTGAAAAAAGGCTCCAAGAGTGGCTTTGGGAGAAGGTAGTTGTAAATATGATGTGCAAAAGCAGTCTCATGCACCATTAGAAAAGCACAGAATGGTGGTTAGTGTCACCATTTATGGACTTCCTTCCTCCTTAGAGGCTGAAAGCTATTTGTGGAGCAGGAAGAAATAGCAGATTTCACATGGAACTGTCACTGGGTTATGTAAAATGCATGTTGGTTGCTGGTTTACTGGTGAGAGCTGGTATCTGCTGTCACTATTTTGAGAGGCTTTTGCACTTGAAGAAGAGACAATTTGCCCAATCAAAACCAGCTACATTTTATTGAAGTAAATAAGGCTGAATGTCCTTGAAACAGAAGATGAGTTGGTTGGATGAATCATGGGTGATCATCAATGCAAAGGTTCTTTTTTACATTAAAATGTTTTTGTAATGAAAATAGCACAGAGTTTGAGATGCCATGGTGACACATTTTTCCAGTAGCTTCTTCAGATTTCTCTCACGCAACCAACTGTTTAGGGCAAAACATTTGTGTGGTCAAAAAGTTGTATGTTAGCCAACAGCACAAATTATCATTAGTAGGAAGTGAGAACTATGTGAATTACTTATGTGGGTTATAGTTCTCTTAGAGGTTGACCATGCAATATACAGTTCCATAGTCTCTATGAGTGGCTTCCCATATTAGATTGATGCTCCACAAAAGTGGGAGCTAAGACTTGCACAAGCTTAGTGAATTTCTCTGTCTTGAGGGTATCTCAAACTAGTCTCTGAAGGGAAAGAAAAGAGCAAGAACTTCCGTTGGTCTGGCAGATTGCATCCTGTGTATAATCTATGGCAAGATGTAAGATGCTTTGTTTTATTTCCCAGGTGTATTATTCCTGCGGTGCAGTGGTGGAATCAATGGAAAGAGGCCTGATTTTGTCACCAGGTTTTCCAAACAACTACTACCCAGGGACACACTGTGTCTGGCAGTTTTTCATTCCCATGAGAACCCATCTCATCTTGGAAATATTTGACTTTGACATTTTTGAGAGCTCTAGTGAAACTCCAACCCCCTGGGATGGCTTTTCAGCTCCTGCTACAATAGAAAATAAGGACATGCCTTCTCTTGAGGAAAACCTGGACTTTTCTGTCCACACCACAAAATCCTCTCTCCAGACCTTGATGTCAAAGGTGGCTCAGAATCTGAGCAGCACCAGAGGCCAGTCAAAGGACCTTGCTGGTCACCTGGATGAACTTCCAGGAACCATCTCAAAAAAAGATGAAGCCAAACAAGCATCTGAAGAAAACCAGTGGAAACAGATGAAGCAACCCAAAGCGATTTCCAAGGCTCAACCAGAGGAGCTGCCATTCCCCGTAGCTGGTAGTGCCTCAATGCAGAGGCAAAATACCAGTGGCCTGGAAACAGGTGAAGATTTGGAAGGGAAGATCTTGCTTGCCCACCTAGCTGCAAGTGAAGTCACAGTAGAGAGCTGGACCCTTCCCTCAACAGCATTGCCCGTGGAAATCTCCTCCAGCCCTCAGTCAGCCGTGGATGTCTGTCCCCATGATGTATTATATGTTTCTGATCTCATCACATTTTCCTCTCGCTTCTGTGGCCCAAATTCCCCTGTAAACAAGACCATGGTCTTTGGTTCATCTCTGGAAATGGTTGAGGTTATCATGGAGCTGATCACCACCACAGACCGGGGTCGAGGCTTTGCGATGCTTTTCGAGTACAGGAACATCACTGACCCCAACACTGTAGATGCCGTGAGGCAGGACAGGAAGGAGAACATGATGATGTTGGCAGTTATAACAGGGATCGTTGTCTTTGCTCTTGCTTTGCTCTCTGCCCTCTGCGTAGCTTGCAGGTAAGGTGATGCACACCAGAGCCTTGGAAGCATGTGATATTATCCATAGAGAAAAGACCAGAAAAGACTTACATTTCCAGAAAAGTGTTTCATTTCCTTTGCTCTGCTAACTCCTGCTGTCATCCAAGTGTAGTACAATGGGTACAGAGGAAGTCAATGCCACTCAGTGCTCCTGCCCTAGGCTCCTCAGTTTTCTTTCCTAATTCAACAGCTCCTGTACCTCAGATTTATTTTCTTTTTCCTGCAGAAGTACCTGAAAGGTATACTCTCCTGGGTATTTTTTTGTTTCAATAGCAGAGGTGCCTTTGGACCTCAGCTTTTGTCTGATGGACAAAATCAGCACAGAAAGATCATCCTTCCCTGAGTCTCCTGAGCAGGCTGAGCTGCCAGTCACTGCATCTTTCCACAGAGATCTTGCAGTTTGACTCTAATTAACCATCACTAGCACTCTGCAGACAAGTAAACAACAACCAAAGTATCACCATTTAGAATTAAGATTTTAAAATATTTTCCCATCTGTAGCATATTTTATCCAAGAGACTGTGCTGACATTTTAAATCCAATGCATTTAGTGTGTTAAGAGGTCATCTGCACATCCCTTTGATGCTGGGGAAGAGCCCAGAGCCATGCTGCAGTACCTCTCGTTGTTCCTAAATGCAATCCAAAACAATCTAGTCAAGGGAGCTGATGGTCAGGCTGGGTTGTGGATTTCCAGGTCCTGATGCTAACTCGTTAAATGGCTAAAACCAGACAGTTACACAAGCATGCCTCTCCAGTCAGTTGCTTTTCTTTTACATATTTCTTTTCTCTATATCTATCCAAGGAACACTTCTCCGCCCCCCCAGCATATGTTTGCATTTTTCTAACTCCCTAGTAAAAACATTTTTGTAGAAACAGTGATTTATTTCTCTCTCTTCCAACAAATTCAAAACAGAGCCCATGCTCCCCAGGTTTTTGTCAAAATAACCACTATTTTTCAAATGTTTTGACTTCAATGAAAACATCAGGTAAATGGAAATAAACACTGTCCCTTGCAGGGTTCCAGTGGCTGGCTGTTGACAGGAGCATTCATTTCCCAGAGCCATCGTGTAGCTGCTCTGGTTTCTCCCTTCCTGCATCCCCTGCCTCATCTAGTGTGCATCCTCCAATCCCAAAGGTCTCAGAATTGCCCAGACACCCCTAGCCACTGAGGCTAGTTTGACAGAGGAATGTGGTTTACCTTGTTCTTCTGGAAGCTGTGTTTCATGCTCTGGCTGAATAAACATGAAATGCAGGACATCACATTGGGCATCAGAGAACACAGGCACAGTGGTGAAGCTAAATATCATCTCTTGCTGTATGTATAGAAATTCCTGCTTTCAGGGTCTGAGCTTTTCATAGCTGTAGGAGTTAAACTTGCATATGTTACATCTAACTAACCTTTTTGTTTTTAAAGAGCTCACAGAATGCTAATTTAGACCACAATTTTTTGCTAGCTCTAAAGGAAAACTTCTGGTGGAAAATGTCTTCCAGATACCAAATACTTTATTTTTATACCCTTGCCAATCTTCAAAAGAGACAGAAGCAGGCTCCCTTTGCTATGGCAGCAGTCTGGACTGATACACATGTTGAGTAGGCTGTTCTTGCTCCAATACCCCTATTTAATTTCACTGTAATGATCCAGGAAGCAGAGTATTATTCAACCCAAAAAGTACACTGGCAATCTGAGGTTCCACTGGCTGAGGTTTCCTCTGCAAAGCCTTTTTAGAAAGCCAGGCCATGCTGCTCACATTCATGCTTTGGCTTTTTGCTTGTCAGATGTTTACAAAATAATGTTCTGCTCCTGCTGACCAACAGAAAAAAAGTCCACAGGATTTCAGCCCCACACACCAATGTTTGTGTGTTCTGGTCACTGGGAATACATCCTACCAGGGATCCTATGGCACAGGATTAGGCTTGCTTCTTTTAACCCTGGCATTTATGCCTCTTCATTGGTCTACAACTCTTTTTTTTTTTTTTAAAGAAAATATCTGTATCTCAGCCAGCTGTTGACTGGATATAAATAGAGACTACCCCTACTCCTTTAGCCTCTTGAAAGGGTGTTTACTATCCCAGCCTCCTGTATTCCCTACGTGCTGTTCCTGGAAAGCCTTGATTACACCACTTTCTTTCTTGTCAGACTTAAAGCATTTAAGTGAGACCAGGTGGAAGAGATGTCATGATCTGTGCTGCGTTCTCTTGCCCGTTTTGCACTGAAAGTCTTTTTTCGCTCTTTACTGTGGTAACTGCTTTGAGGGTATTGGTCTCTGGCCCCAGAACCACTGGCACTGGTTGGAGCTTGCCTGCACATCCCAGCTGTGGGTTTTAATGCAGCTCTGAATAAGACTGCTGAGGCCATTAAGCGCTAAGCATTAAACTTCTTTTAGATTGAACCCATCCAGCTCTATTTTAAGCTTCTTGTCCTAAATAGGGGCTTGAAATCAGGTGTCAAATGTGTATTAGCCACAGTCTGTCCTCACTGCAGAAAATATCAGGGTGGCACGGGGTGGTCTGAGGGGGGAAATGAAGGTGCTTTACCAGCACAGCACACTCAGAGCTGGGATCACCCCTCAAGGCACAGTGGCACTGTTCTGGCTCGACTGGGCATTGCAGAGGATGCCAAGAGTAACCTGCAAGCTCTTGGCCTCATAAACTTGCCTTCCAGTCTCTTTTCTTTTCATACTTTATTTATTCCTCTGGTACCAGGTTTAGCTGTTGATTTTTTTTTTTCCATTTCTATCTGCTGCTCTTGCTCAGCTAAAAGTAGCAGGCTCTGCCTTGCCAGGAGTAGGAATGGCCTGGGATGGGCTTGGCACCCACTGCCACTCCAATGCACCAAGTCATCAGCAGTATCTGCTCAGGCTCATTGCATTGAGCTAGGGCAAAGCTTTCTGGGGAAACTCCAAGTCTCTGCCACACTGCAGCTTTTGTTTGCTACTTGGGGAGGGAATGAAAGCTTCAGTTGTTAGTTGGCCAATAATTCTAATTACTTTTGGCCATGAGGCCTGGCTCGAGTAATGGGGGGGATTTTTTATTTTCTTTCCCAAGCCCCAAGAACAACAGATACATCCACCTTATTTAATTTTAATCCTGTCCCATGCAGTCAAACTTTTGCTGTATGGTTGCAACACATGAATTGAAACTGCACTTTACATCTGCATAGCCTCCCAACCCTTGAGTGTACAGTGACTCTGTCAAGCCTTCAGTGCTGCCATCTCTCCCCACCCAAGCTGCCCTGCCAGTCACTGCCTGCTGCCCATCTGTCACCTTGGGGTGAGAATTTGCCCTTGCAGTAACCCAGGTTGCATCCCCTCTGTCAGCACCTTAATGCTCCCATGTGTCTGCACTGTCCCTTGGAGAACCACTGAACACAAACTACATTTGTTTCAGTCATTATCACGTCCATCAGTGCCAGACTTTCTTTGTGATATCTCTAAGTCTTATTCATCCAAATGTTTATAACATTAATTATTTCACAATCTCAGTTTTAATTAAAATGTGAAAAAATGGCTAGGAACACGTGTGTCTCCTTTCAGCCAAGGGGCATGTTCATCCTATAGTCATCTGCCACAGGGCTGCCTTTTCGTGAAACAGTCATACAAATAAACAGCATCTGATGCTCTCTGCTTGCTAATATAACCCAGTACGCAGAATTAGCTATGCAGATGAAATATTCTGTCTAGCAGGATAAGAACGATGTCACTGCCCAGACTGAAGGATCTCAGTCCTGCTCTTCAGTTACTGATGTGAAAGAGCAGCTGTCAGGGGGGAGCCTGGTGGGACTTGGCAGAGGTCTGAGCTCTGTTTCTGCTTTTGCAGTGAGCATGGGAAGAAGATGACAGGTTCTTCTCTTCGTCAGCTGACTTTCCACCACATGAGCATATAATTTTCTCCCCTTGTTTACAGGTCTTCTTGCCTTGAGTCTTGGCAAGTATTTTGTATGCTCATAACCTGCTGGGTTCCCCTCGCAGGATGAGCAGAGCCGAGAACTTTCCTGCTGTGGATTTTTAACTCATTCAAGGGCTTGTTGTTGTTGTTGCTGTCTCTCCTTTTCAGGCAGAGAACGTGCCCCAAAAGGAGCTCATCTAACGCATGCAGTGACCAGGAGGTTAGTGCTAATGGCTTCAGCAATTTCTGTTTCCCTCTTTCATATTGGCTATTGCACTGTTTATCTGACGATGTTTACTGGGGCATGTTCTGAGTTGTAGAACAGGATCCAGAACTCCACAGTCGATATCAATGAGCTCCAGCTGGTGGTGCCAAGTCGGGAGAATGAAAACAACAACCACTCTGTGAGCCAGGAGCAGGCGGGTAAGTGCGGGGCATCAGCCGGAGCGGGTCAGGGCATCCCGGAGCCCTGGGCCAGGTCATCAGATCGTTTCTTCCCCACAGTCCTTGTCGCTGTCTAGCCCATGCACAGCTGGAGAGCTACTCCACAGCAGAAAGCCTTTGTTGTGGGGACTGTCCCTTGCTGCTCCCCCCTCCCTGGTAGGGTAATTCCCCTGGCAAGGAGCGCACACAAGCACAGCTCAGCACGCTGTCAACACAAGCTGTCACAGCACATGGCATTGCAGAGACACTGGGTTAGCAGAGCAAATGTGCTGGGTCCAGGCTGCTACAAACAACTTATACAGATCTATAAACCAGGGAGGAGTTTCACCTGCCCTAGGCCTAACTTTGTCCAGAAAGGATGGGTTTTACAATGCTCAAATTGTCTTTGATCAAGTCCAGCTCCTGAAGCTCACTGTTTCTGTGGGTCTATATGGATGGAGGTACTTGGGGTGACATTTACCTCACAGTGTGTTTCTAGAAAAGAGCATCCCAGACAAGCTGCAGAGAATGTCACTTGCTGCAATTTTGAGTCACAACTGTCCCAGTGCCCCTTTTGGTTAGTGAAGGCCAACAGGGAGTGACTTTATGTTGTGCTGTGATACACCATCAGTTTTCCAGTGAACCATCAGCCACTACACACTCAGCGCTCACAAGGGTATCACCATAAAAAGCTAATTCTGTGCTCCCAGCCCTGACAGTTTCCCATCTCCTCCTTGAGGAGGTTCTCCTTGCCTGGACCAGATGACAGGTCTTAGGGACACATGCAGACAAACACACCTCTCCATGGCAGTCTCTGGAGCATCAGACTGCCTGTAAGAGCAGCATCACCGAGGTTTAACCAAAAAGCACAGCTCCCAATATTAGCAGGTATGAGTAAATAAAAGTAAATAATGAGTTGAGTAAGTCTGCAAGTCTCTGATCTGCAGCACAACCTTGTCTGTTTTCAGTTCAGTTTCAGGGATTTCAGTTCATATCTGTTTATATTAGAAAGCAGACTCAAGAGTGTTTCTCCTCTTTTGTTTTGTTTTTAGAAGCTTGCAGTTTCAGGAGAGCAAACTATTGACTTGAATTTTGTTCCGGCTGGTGCAACAGCCAGCCAAAGCCTGCTCTAGATTGTCTGAGGAAGGAGGGAGGAGGGTTTGTCATGGAGGAGTTGGAAACAGATGTTTTGGACTCTTGCAAGCAGTCTTTATTGATTTTCTTCCTTTCACAGTCACTTCCTGCAGAGGCAGCACAGAACGGTCTCCTCAGGATACTGACCCAGATGTCCCCTCCTCCATCTCTGCAGTGACCACTGAGACTGGGAGTGATGAAGTGTTTATCATTTCTGCTGGACCTGGGACCAGTGGCCTGAGCTTTACCACCTACAGGGTACAGGTAGGAACATTCCCCAGCATCTCTAGCAAGCCAAAGAATGCCCCTCTTGGACAGCACTTGTCATACCTGTCCATTTCTGTCTAATGCCCTCTTTCTAGAAAGGCAGTGACTGAACCAGGCAGTTCTCCTAACCCTCAAGCTGGACTGATATCAAATAATGTGGACTGTGGTCCCTGAGCCAGTATCTTCCCAGCTTTGGGAAGAGCAAATGTAGAACTCTACTTTGGCTGTGACAGCAAATAATGCAGATGTTTGCCAGCAGGACCAACCTGCAGAAGTGTTAATTGGCAAAGCTGCTATTTCATTAAAATTATCACCAACTGAAAGACCTGGGGGTCAGACCTACTCCTGTCCACCACTCTAAGTGCTCAGGGAAGTTACTCAGCAGAAAGTGTCTCACCAAGCTGATGTGAAAATTAACAGTGTAGACTCCAAAAAAACCCGAGTGCTTCAAGTGAAAGCACTGGGGCCCTTCCAAATTCACAGACAGAAACCTGAATTGATTCAGCAGGTTCTCTCTTATTTTAGCTCTTTCCCCTGGACCCCTGATCCTTTATTTGTTTAGGAACAGATGATGGCTCAGAAGCCTCAGGTCTGGATGTCACCTCTTCAACCTCGAGTGAGTGCAGACGGAGCACGTTCATTACGAGTGTCTCCTAAAGGCTTTCCCAGGTCAATACTCTCTTCTCCAGTGCCCTCTCTCTTTTTCCCACAAGAGGATAAACAACCAGCACAAGGAACTCACATGTCCAGGACAGGCTGTGTAATACTTCTATCACAGTTTACAAAACAAAAGCATTCTGTATCCCTGCACTTGATCAGGAAATTAGCCAGGAGGCCAGGCTGGTCAGGATTTTCCTACTGTGGTGTAAGACACGTGCTGAGCTTTTCATCCAGCTGGCCACCCTGTTGAACAGAAAGAGGGAAAGAAGAGAAAACAGTTCTGGAGCCTTCCCTTGCCTGAACATTACCTTCTGTGGAGCAGGGCACTGGGAGTTGTACCCAGACTGGGCACCCTTGAACAAATACCTGAACTCCTGGTCCTTTCCAGTGCAGAGAGCTTCACCTGGTGGCACTCCCACACACATCCAGCTTCTAAGCAGGAAGGAAACCCATTTTCCTGCCCCTTTTCCCCACTTTAGTCAGAAGGAACAAATACACATAACCCCCCCACTTCTATTCTGATATTTCTTCTGCAAGGAATCTTCAGAGGGCATTAACACATTAAAAAATAAAAGAGTGTTAAAACAGTGAAAGTAACCCAAAGAATTAAACACATTATTAACTCAGGAAGCATCTCCTCAGTGATGTCCATGCAGCACACAAGTGAGGCAACACTCCCAATCAAATTGCTCAAGGATCAGAAAGCCAAGGCTGGAAATATAGCAGGGCCTTCTAAAAAGCCCTGGTCCTTTCCTCATAGCTGAAGACCATCCTCTCCAGGGGTGTGGAAATTGAGCACAGCAGACTAATTACAAACCTGCACTCAAACGGGATCGTGTCAGGCCACTTCATACTCAGGGTTCCTGGATGCTGAACGTGTTTACAGCTGAATTTTTAGATGTGTATTTTTAGGGTGTAAAATGCTGCTGGCCAGCCAACCTCCAGGCCTCACAGAGGACATGATGCATGGCTTTGTGGCCCAGCACCAGGCAGTGGGATGAGATACCCGCTGGAACACAGCCCTTTCCTTGGCAGGAGCTAAGCTGTTATACCGATGTGAAAAGATGTGTGAAATCCTGAGCCTTCACAGCACAGTAAATAATGCCAGCAGATTCACCTCACCCAAAATGCTTGAGTAGACAAAGCAAGTTATAAGGAGCTTTCATTTAAAAAATTATCCTGATCTTTTCCCTGAGAAATTGTGTCTGGCTGTTTGGCTCTGTGCTGCTCACCAAGTGTGAGCCTCAGCTCTGCGGGGCCCGAGCCAGTGATTAACTGGCTTTTTTTTGCTCTGCAGCTTTTAAAACCTATTTGAAGACACCAGTCCTGTGTTATGAGGAAAGAGCTGGAAGAGCAAAAAAACCCCTTTGTTTGTGACTGGCGTGAGGAAACAGAGGGTGGGATGGCTTTTGGGGGGCTTCCAGGTGTCCTCCAGGAGAGTCATGGCTTTCTAAATCCCCTTTGGTTTAAGGAATCATTCAGCCTTTGGCTAACTTATGACTTATGATCCCTGCCTTCTGATCAGACATTGCAAGTTTCAGATGCAAAGGTTTGAGTGAAGAGTAGGATCATGGAAGTTTAACAAACATTTCTTGCCAAAACATTTCAAAAGTCTAGCAAATACATTGTTCATCTTTCCAGTTATTTCCAGTGTATCTATCTCAAAACCAGTGGCTAATTTTTACATCAGTTTGGAAGTATTTATATTCTATATATTTGTTATTTCTATATTTATATTCTAATAATATTAGAATAATAAATCCTAAGACAGCCTGAAGAGGTCTCTGAGGAGAAGACAGCCAGCTTAAAAATTTATAAATAAAGATTGTTCCTCTAATAAAATCTTAGACTAGGAGCTTAATATTGAAACAAACTTATCCAAAGCCTGGTGCCTCTCCTGGCTTCCTACTGAGTTTCTTTTTCTCATCTAGTGCTAATTTCTTGCCTCTCGGCCCATTCGTTTCCAGTATGACGCATTCACTAAATAGTTTCTTTGATTTGCAGAAACTCAGGAGATTCATTTGCTGAGAAATAACAAATTACATGTTTCTGGTTTCTCAGGATTTTTAAGTCCAGGACACTGTGGGATTTATTTCAGAAACTCTTTCAGGACTATGTAAACTCTGGGAATGTGGATTTTGCATTCTTCTCATGACAACCATATTCATACAGCTGAAAATTAAAAATATCTATAGAGTTGTATAACAGGAGGCTTAAATAAATAACAGGTGAAATATCAGTAAGAATGAAAGGAGATACACAGGAATGTCAGGGATTCTTTAACTTTTCTGGCTCTAAGCTTGTATCAATATTAAGAACAAAAAATGTGATTTCAAATGCAACACCAGGACTTAAAAAGTATGGAAAAGATCTTTGTCTGTTGTTCATTCCCATGTCTGATCAACTCTGCTCATACAAAGGACTGGTGACAGGAGTTTAATGTGGTCTCACCTTCTGATGATGGCAGTTTCACACCTGTCTGGACACCTTGTTCTACTCCCAAAGCACGTTTTCTGCCGCGATGCTTTCGGTGGAGGCACCGGGCATTCGCTCGTGGTTCCAGGGGCTGGCAGGGCTGCTCCGAAGGGGCGGGAGGGCTGGCGAAGCTCCAGCAAGGTTTCACCCAATCCACTGATGGTACAGGCACGCCAAGGAAGGAGAGACGAAGCAGAGGGGCACCGGGGTCCTGCTAGGGAAGCGCTGTCAGGGGGGGTTACAGTTACATATATACCAACATGAGGGGGCGGGGGAGGGTACAACATTCTATGGGGAAGGAGTGCAGGGTTTGAATTTTGAGGGCTTTGTACAGGATTGCGAAATACATTGCCCTCCAGGGGGAGAAACTAGAGATGGGGGGGGGGACGACACACGACAGTAGTTCCTGGCCATGAGAAAAACAGAAATCCGGCCAACAGCACACTGCAATAGTTTTCCACCTGAAGGGCATTTTTTATGTGAAATGCAAATCTCCTTGGCTCCAATCCAGCTCCTGTGCTTCTTGTACTATTCACCACAGACACCAAGAACAGATTATTTCTTTTCTCTTTATTTTTCATTCTTTTTCTTTTCTTAATTCTTCCCTTACATAGGATAAAGAGCACCAGTTACTTCAGTCTTTTCTCCTGAACTGTGCATTTTTTGAGACTTCTGATTCTCTTCTTGCTTGCTTCTGGATTTTTTTCAGCAGGCTCCATCCCCCTTAAGTATTATTTCCCCAGACAGACACACCTGGAGCCTTCCAAGAGCCAAGCAGAGTGGAACAATTCTGTTTTACACAGTGAAGTTTATGACTCTGATCTGTCAAATATTTCCAGTAAAATTAAGCTGTAGCTATTTCATATATTTAGTGAGAGTTGTACGACTATATCTTATGTAACTGAAGTTTCCCACTTCAGCATTAACCTGAAACTGGAGAAACAAGGTAGAGCTTTCCTCCAGGAAAGCCAGTGAGCTTCAGGCAGCTCACTGGAAGAGCAATGATGAAAAGTTGTACTCCTGTGTCCTCTGAGAACCACCGAATCAATCAGTCTCTTGCACTAACAGCCTGTTTTTAAAGTGTTTTCAAAATGTTTTGATGAAGGAGGCCTGTAAAAGATCTTCATTTACTCTTTTCAGGACAAAAACCTAAAAAGAAGTGTGACAAGCCCGGCCTCTGTGTCTGACTGGCTGAGCTCCCATCCCACGGCTGCAGGAGCAGACACTGCGGAGAGGGGGAATGTCCAGCTGGAGAATCCCTATCCCAGGCAGCGCACGTGGAGCGCCCGCACTTTCCATGACTTCCTGGCTCCAATACCACAGCTACAGAAAAAATGGTGTAGCTGGAGCACCAACAGCCCCTTCACAAAGCTGGTTGACAACAGTGTAAGTCTTTCAGGGCGGGACATGGTGGTCAGGGCCTCAGCCCCACTCTTCACTGGTGGGACACGTTTTCCCCTTGGCCAGTGCCTCACCTCTCTGTCCTGCAGTGCAAACACATCTCAGTCCATCTTCCTTGGTGATGGGAAACTCTTTGCCCTAATTATATTGTAATTTAGCCAGGCTTTCCTGAACTGTTAAGCAGCTGTGTTTTCCAGCAGTTAGCACTTGGTTAAGAAATTATCTGCAGTCCAGAAGAACATTTAAAAATGCCTTCAGACAAGATTACCTTATTGAGTGTTCTGACGTGTTCCTTTTCCCCCTGGTTATGCCTTGAATTTATTATAATTGATGTATTATTATTGCACTGCAAGGAATCTGTAGGTGTGGGAGGGGTATCTGGGTCTCACTGACTGTAGTCATCAAACCAACAGCTTGTTACAAAGCTAAAAAAGGATATTCTTCCTTTTTAAGGTAAAAAATTAGGTTCTTGCTAAAGAATGCATCTTGCCTCTAACATAGCCAGGAATTTTAACTTTTCGTTCTCTTGGTATCAAAGTTTCTTGAGAGAGATGCTTTTCATGGCACACCTGCTAATTTTTTACTATTTTGTGCAGGGTTTTTCTACAACTGCAAGATCCCAAGGTGTGCCAACCAGAAAGGTAATTTCAGCCACTGAGATAGAGGGAGCATCAGAGACTGTTCACTCTGATTCATCTGCCAGTAATGCCTCATACCCCCTCACTCTGTCTGCACAGAGGCAGCGGAAGCTAACCTCCTGCAATTTGAAGAAATCCAGATTTGGGAACCCTTATTTTGGATTTTTAGCCAGTTCCCCTGACAGCAAACATGTGAAGTCCTTGGATCCCTCAAGACATCTAGGGGCAACTTCTCCAGTTGACAGCCAAAGCCCCAAAAATCTTCTAGAGAGCTCCAACCCACTGAAAATCAACTTGGTCAACGGTTCAAAAACAAAGGAGCTTATGGTAGAAACAGATAAAAACAAACCAGTTTTTGTTATTTCTGAAGAAGGGGATGATCAACAGCCCCTGGTCCTGGCAGAACACCTTAGTCAATGTGGAGATCACCTGTCAGAGCAAAATGCTGTGTATGCTCCAGCCGTGCCAGAGAAACAGCTGGTGGTTCTGACTGCCGAGGGGAACAGCTCTGCTGCCTTCACATCAAGTCTTCCCCTTTGGGCCAAATCCCCCACTTCATACAAAAGTCACGGGAAGGCCCCCAGCTCCTCCAGGGACCAGAAGAGCTCAGCAGGTGGAGATGCCAACACTACTGAGACGTCACAGAACTGCGACACCCCCACTGCTCCTATGCTATGCCAAACTTCAGTCCAGTGATATCCTCAGAGAGATTGAAACGTCAGTTCCCAAACCCCAAGGGAACAGAGACATGAGCAGAGCAGAAGCTGTGCCGAGCTGCTGAGTGTGGCAGTCACATGGAGGCAGCTTTGGTGAGAGCGGTCTTTGCTTCTCACAGGTTGGGACTGAGATTACAAGGATAAAAACTATAGCACAGCACAAATACCCTCTCCCCTTATGCTCACTAACCTCATCTCTCTTCTCCTGCGTGAGATTTGGATGTAGTTTGTACAAGAAAGCATCCCCTGAAAAGGTCCTTCAGTCTGCAGAAACCCTTTTCTGGGCTGGGAATGGAAATAACCAGGGGTGGTCACACCATAGTTTATATCTGAAATGTAAATCAGTCCCATGTCCCTGTGGGACACACACTTGTGTGTCCCTTGTCCCTTGTCAAGAAAGACTTGAGTCTTTCTGTTGGGAGCTCTGAGTTAACATCTGTTTATAGCTCTGCCTGTACAATCCAAGCCTTGCCAAGCCAAGGGTAAGAAGTCAATCATGCATGTTTGCATAGAGTTTGATAAACTTCATTTTAAGTATTTCATAACTTCTGCAGTCTAGCACAAAGCTTATCAAGCATTAGCAACTCTAATATTAAAGGCCATGATTATCTTATCTCCTAACCCTTTCGAGAAGTGTACAGACAAGCTGAGCAACCCAATACCAGATGCTTGTTCTATTAAAGTCTGATGTAGGTTTGTCTTAGGTCTACATAGGCTTAGAACACCTTAGTGCACTACAGTAATTTACTCCTCATGGCAACAGGAGCATGTGTACAAAAACACTGAAATACTAGGAATAGTCTTCAGCATCCAACTCTTGGATATTTGCAGCTGCTCTGATCCTATATCCACCAGCTGGTAACGCACATTGACTAGAGAACTATTCCCTTGCCTTTGGCAGGCAAGACTTGAAAGGCAAAATTAAGGTGGGGCAAACTTTGAGTGCTCACTTTCTTCAGAAGTTAATACTACATGGCTGTGCCTCCCTGAGTACAAATCCAGGGCATTCAATGGAACACTGAACTAAAGGGAAGCCTGCTAGTCCTATTGCCTTTAATAACCCCATCAGTATTTTAATTGATATTTTCCTATCTTTGCAAGAGACTCCTGCATGTTTGTCCCACAATTTAGAATGGTTTTTCTTTCATAAATGAAAAAATTCCCTCAGAAGCTGCATATTGCAGCTGACAAAACATTGTTTTAAAGCAATAGTATGTCATAAAACAGGTGTCAGAAAGAATTCTTCTGCACAAGTCTTCCCCTGTATTAGCTGCAGTGTGCATCCAGTTATCTTAATCCTTCTATGTGAAGGCATTTAAGACTGATTCCTGAAATATTTAACTGAATTATTTATGATTTCACCTGCTATTACAGCTTCCATTTGCCATCTATTAATGTCTGAGATATGCAACACAAGACTATAGGTTTTGCCGTATATTTTCTGTGTGTGTTTACATGTCTGCCTAGATGTAGAAGCCTTGCAGCTGGTAGCAGTGGAAGCAAAAACATATTTGCCCTTTAGCAGTTGACTCAAACATGAACAGCAAACAAGTCTCTGCATTTATAAGTTCCAGACTGTGTTGAGTAGTTTTGAAGTGCCAAAGTCTGGCTCCATGTTGGTTGGTTCTTTTTTGGTGGGTATTTTTTGTTGTTGTTGTTTTAAATTAATGCTATTTGATTCAAAGGGAAGAGTTAATATATTTATGATTTTAAAAGTATTTAGAAGTCTTCAGTGCTCTAACAATAATTTCCACTGCATTAAATTCATATACACTGTAATACAATGTCCTGTTACTTATTACATTTTTAAAGGTTGAAGTACTAAAATCTACTTTTGAAAAGTACATATGTTGAATTATTGACAATAGTTACATTTGAAGGGCTGGAAACAGTGGCTTTTTCAATAAAAGCATGTTTAACTACTCATTTCTACAGTGTAACAACACTTACTTCGTTTTGCTGCAAGCCCAAGTTGTACGGGCAGTGCCTCAGAGCACCAGGACAGCATGTGGGGTACCCCAGGGGTGGCAGAAGAGCAGAAAAGCAAACACCCCTTTTTAGATCCTTCCCAATTTCTCCTCAACAGCCAAGCGAGACTGAAGATGAGGTGGTTGTTTACACCGACCTCCTGCACTGCCTGTTGTGTAACCAAAGAACAGACTTTGCTAACCAGGTTTGGCTCACTGCTGCCAGAAGAGGTTTCTGTGGGAGTCTGTTTCCTTTCATATCCCGCTGCCTGAACACTGTTCCATCCCTGCCTGCTGCAGCAGCCAATGGTCGGGTATTCACGGGACTACAGCAGGCACCCTGGCTGCAGCATGGACTATATGCATACATAAACACACACACACACACATATATACACACACACAGTGGTGAGAGAGGCCCTCCTTCTGCTGAATATGCAATATTGAACAGTGCTGCTTGATCTCCAACAGAAGTAGCTGATTTAGCAACTATTTCAAGGTGCCATTCACAACTATTCCACATGTATTTTCTTCCTCTTACAGCTAAGGCAACTGTTTTGAAGTTCTCATCTTTTCTTTTTTTATTCCTTCAGGAACACAAACAGCTTCTACCTAAACTTCAAAAAAGTCATAGTACAGAGTTAAGAAATTCGAAAAGCTCTGGGTGGAATGAAGTGTTTTAATACTCTCAGCTGTAAATATTGACTAGGATTAGTTTTAAATAGTATTACTTATGGCATTTATTTTGTTCCTTATAGCACTCCTCAGGCAGGCCTCCTAGGCCGAGGGCCTGAAGGAGAGCCACACAAGAACACACACAGACGCAGCAGGAGAAGGCAGAAAGAGAGAGGGCAGAACCCTCTGACTTTTATTTATATGTTTTCACAAATCACCGTGGATTGGAGGTAGAAATCAACACCTCTTAATTCCACTGGTCAAGCATCTGTCTATCATATTTCTCCACCCAGTATACTGGAATGTATAAACATAGGAAAAGAACAGATAGTAACCAGAGAAACCATGGCTATGTTTATAGAAAGGATTTTAAGAATATCACAAAAGGAAAAACACTGAACACTGCAAAGTCAGGGCAACAGTTCCTAACAGCTATTATTACTTTGGAGAGCTATGCTGCCACTTTTAATGACAGAAAACCTCATTCCTCATGAATGGGCTTGGATTCAGTTTTACCCTTGTGCAGTGCAGGGTATGCTGTGCAATTCTGGGTTCTGTAACCAAACAGCAAATGGGATAAGCACTCCAAACACTCACCAAAGAGGGGGAAAAATTATTCCCATCACAATTGCATAGGGAAAAATGTCAAAAAACCATTAAGGAGCTAGCAAAGAGAAGTATTCTTTTCAGCAAAACTGAGTAATATTCACCTTTTTTCTTTTTTAAATGAATTATTCTGGAATATACTAGTCAAACCCTCTAGCCAATGTGTTAGGTAGACTAAATAGCACAAAAATATGTAGGCGTTCCCTGTTTTTTCACAGTTCAAATACAGCTTCAAAAGAAAAGCTTGAAGCTATACAAGCTGACAAGAATCCAGTGTGTTGAGATTCTTACTGTCAGGTACTTAAACTGGTTGGGAATGGAGGCTCAAAGGGAAAACAACAGATTAAACATCCAGGTAATGCATCCTACCTTGGAAGATTCAGAATAGCATTTAGCAAGAAAAATTCTCTTAGAAGTTAGTAGCAAAACATGAACTGAGGTTTCCTTTCAGAACTCTTAACTTTCTGTTAAGAGCAGTTGGTTACAAAGCTTTCTACTCAAAACTGTTCTGTTGGCATTTTTTTTCCTCATGAGGGCAGCACATGAGTCCTAACAAAACACATTTGACTCAAACAGTCCAGTCACTAGATTTTATTCTAAACAATTAAAGATTAATTTGAACTGCAAGGAAAAGAAAAAAAAAAGGTAAGTCCTAAGCCAACACTTACCTAATTAAAGCAAGTGAAACTCAGCAGCACTGAAAAGAATACCCAACAGAGACTAAATACAGCTTCAACATATATTCATGGTCTGTCTAGAAATCTCTTTGATGTTAAACCTCATATGGCACACTTAGCATTTTCTATAATTCATTTTCTATGGAAACTAATGAGCTTAAGGGTGAAATTACCTCATTGAAAGTCAAAATGGAAGTGTGAAGAAAAGAAGGATGACCTGGAAAGCAGATTTAGAAGCAATCTTTGCATATTAAGCATTGCTGTGGGAAATAGTATAATTAAGTTTTCTTCAGAACTTATTCCTTGGAATTGTGTAAGTGGTATTTCAGCTCCCAAACATGCAGAAAGAATGTTAGATAAAATAGGTGGAAAAAAATGCAAAATCCACACATGTTCTTCGTAAAAGCAAAATGTTCTTTTTCTAATTTTCAGTGACTATTGACTTATTTTTAAGAGAGCAGACCATAAAAAAATAAGGCCCCTTTCCAGCTCACTTCTAAGGGGCCATAAGAAACCAGATTTTCAGAGTATAATTTGGAATAAGCATTCATTTCCCAAATTTCTAACTCCTTTTACTTGAATCAACTTATTTCCCTAAGCCATCTGCCATAACACAATTCTGCTGAAGACCAGAAATTGATACCAAATGGATGTATTTTGTTTGCTGAATGAAAGAGGTAATGATTAACCTTGGAGTGTCAAATACCAAGTTTTTCCTGTTAAATACAATGAAAACGGTATTAAGAGTTTAACCAGAAATTATCCTGTAGAGTTCAAGTGCCTGAGCCACTTGGAGGGCTCTGCGACTGGTCAAGATCAGCCTGTTGCCAGCTGGCCCAGCTGCCAGTGGCCATACATTTGCTCCCTCTCACAGTCACACCAACATCTTCTGTTATTCTTTATAGAGAAAGTGCTTAAAAGAGCTGTGGCTGTGCCAGACCTGGTCTCTCAATAGTGCATAAATCCCAAATCAGCAGCTTCCTCAAACTAAATTAGTTATAAGTCATTTGTTGACATAATGGAGTATAAAACATTTAAACCCACCACTGTAGGTGCAAGGCCAGCCAAAATTACCAGTTTTAAAGGCTATCAGCTCATCTTTCTGGTGCACAGAACAATACAGCATTTTCACTTTTACATCACTTAACCTGAGTTTGAGTTTCAGGTAAGTTTACTCTGACAGCTGGTTTAAAAACAGCAACATAGATTAGCTACAACATTAAAGGGTATCCAGCTTAAAGTATGGGAATGGCAGCAGCACAAAAGTCCTGGGATGCTAAACTGCAATTCGAAGCTTAACAACTCTGGCATTGCTGTCTTCCACCTCAGATACAACAGGGTGCAGGCAAGTCCTCCTATTTACTCAGCAAGGCAAAAGTTCTATTCAGAAAAAGTTCTTTTAACAGTAGTCACTTGAAACCTTATCATTTATACAAATTAAATCATAGTAAAGATGAACACAGTATTACACAAATTTCCTCTAGGCTGCTGTTAAATCAAGTGGTACAATACTTGTCACTTCGGTGTTTATGGTGTTGCAAGAAACTAAAATAATATCTACTTTTTAAAAGGTAGCAAACTTAAATTTGTTAGCATCTTGAAGTCCTCTTACTTCTACTTAATAGTCTTTTGCTTACATAATTCATTATAAATCCTGCAGAGATACTGATTATCCTTTGCAATATCATCTGACACTTTTAAGGAAGTTTGAGAATGATACTAACTCATGTCCTTTTCAGTTACTACAAGTTCAGGGATGGTATTTACTTGTATAATCTCAACATTCAAATAACCAAGAGCTTGACCAAGCATTAGCAAGTGTTGCACACATCCATTTCTGTGGTGAGAGTATATGCCACACAAGAAACACAGACAACTTCAGTATCTTTTTTTTCTTTTTTTAATTAATAACTTCTTAATTCAGGAAAAAAAATAAACCACAAAAGAGAACTGGAAGAACTACTCTCCACCTTCTTTATAAAAGAACTTTTCTCAAAGAGAGAGACTATATACCTTGTTCACCACTATGTAAATCCTATCATAATCACCTCGGTTTCCACATCTATTCTACCATGTTTCATGCTCAGCTTCCAAACATCTCTTATAAAGGAGGTGGGGACAGGTTAAAAATATGTTGCACCTTTACAGTATTTAAAGAATTACACCAAGCATAGTTCATACATTTATCACATTAACTATCACCTGGTAACCATACATTTAAAAAGGTCTAATGTAGAGTATGTAATACCCATGACAGATACTCTTACTTACTTAAGAGCATATAAAGATCAGGATTTATTCACCCTCCCCATCTGCAAGTCAATTTCTGATCTCTTCCTGGTACGATATAAATGACACAAAAATCCCTTCATTCCATTGCACTACCGCAACCCCATATGCATAGAAAGGCAGATTAATTATCTGTGACAGGGAAAAGGAAGAGGGGTTTATAAAAAGAATTTTAAGAACATCTACAGCACAGGTAGTTTAGATGTTAAGCACATGAGTTCTGCTGTTCGGGTTTTCTCCCCCAATTTTTTTTCTTATGGTCACACAATACAGCCCTACACAAACATAACTAGAGTAAGCGCACGTTACTCCTGACCAACAAAACAACTTCAGAACAAGAGGCTCGAACACCAGCACAGTGACAAGGCTGTGCTGAAAGACCATCTGGGACATGGGAGTGGTGAATGAAAATGTAAAGCACATTTCTGCATATAATGTGAGGCTTGATCTCCACAACTACACTCAATTTGCTACATGCACAGCCAGAGATGAAAATGAGATCAAAACCAGCTGGGAATGGCTGTCCTGAGAACATACAATAACCATTAAAAAAATCTAAACATAAAATACAAATACAGAAGCAACAGAACATTGTTAATAATACTAAAAGACAGAAACACACTGTTGTTGTTAAAAGAAGTTTCAAGTAATATTCCAGATCCAATTTCAATCCTACTCACAGGAGAAAATGCCCAGAGATTAGGAAAAGAAGTCCACACCAAAGTGTATTTTAATAGCATAAGGGCATGGTCAACAGACCCATCCTTGTGACAGCTATTTTCAAAAATAAAAATCTAAACAAAGTCACCGTTCTAATTAGCATTCACCTTAAGATGTGCATTACTGGAAATAGCTGTTTAATTCACTGCAACCAGTAGACACGATGTGCTGCATCATTTGTGCTCCATTCTATCACAAGATACTGTATGTACACTTTTTAACATCAAAGTATAAATCCTGCTCATAAAATAAGGCATACTTAAAAATGACATGGTCTCTACAGAGGTAACTGTGTATGCTTTCTTCTCATTCTGCTTCACTCTTCTAGGTATGATGAAAACAAAATTGGTCCCAGTCAAGGTTTATCAACATTATCAACCAGATTATGATGAAAGAGATCATACCAATTCTTGGGGAAGGGGGAAAGTTGGCATTTCTTTACGTTTAACGACACTTGGGACATCTCCTGAAAGAGTTCTGCAGAAGGCATGAAAATAAAATCTACATTTACTATGTCAGTGACACCAGTGTTCCCCTTCACGATCCCTATCTCTATCCCTATCCAGAAATGCCTCCATATTGCTACAGTTTGTCCAAACTCACTTATTTTCTGTAAAGTTGTTCCTTCCAGTAAAGCTGCTATATTCTGTTTTAAATTATAGCTTTTTCTACATTTTCACCAGTGTATGCATGCTAGAGAACAGCTGCATTGCAGAGGTACATATTTAGCACACGGTATCAAACAAAAAAAGAAATATAAAAAAATGAACCAGTGTGTCCTACTGGCTGCTCTATGTCAAAAGCACTGTTTGGTCTTCTGATATAAAACACTACAGAATAATATTAGCAGAAGTCTGTTCTGCTTCAAGTATTACCCCAACTTTAAATGTAATCTTCAAATGTTTGTGCAATTCTTTTTGTAATTTCACATGAACAAAAACCTCAACACATTTAAACTAAGAAAGGAAACTGTACTACCTCCACTATAACGCTGCACATATGGTAGAAGCTTAAAGTTGAAACAGCTGTTTATTGGATGGATTTTTAAAAAATGAATATTAATGTGGCTTCTAGCCCAAATGCAATGGGTAGCAACAAAATATCAAACTATTGCAAAATGCAGTTAAAAATATACACTGACAATTTCCTTCTTAAATATTAATGGCTCTTGAAATACCCATCAGATACTTTTACAAAACTTTTCTATTTTAAGTCTAACCATTTTTCTTAGTTTCTTCACAAGTAGTGCAAATACACTCCTTTTTCTTAGGTCATCCCACAATATGGCTGGTTTTTGTGTGTTATTTGTTTGTATTCTTCACTGAAGTGATACAGGGACACTGTAGTCATGAGCATGGAATGCAATGCTTGCTGGACTACCTTGGGAAAAAAAAACCCCTACCTTATTCATGTACAGCTGTAAAATTCTACAAATTAAAAATTTCACATCAGATTACCTGATGCAAAAGTTATTGATTCCCTGCTATGGAGGAACTGAGCAGATCCCCAGAAACCTTAAACTGTACAAGCAGTGTAACAGGTTTTTGTCCCCTCTCTACAGACTACAAATATTCAGTTCTTGAACCGTGTTTGCTCACAAATATGATTGAATTTCCTGAAATAAAGAGAAACATAAGAATATTAAAATGTAACAAAGTTCTCAGAAGTCAGGCAACAAAAGCAAATCAACACCTTTCACAGGGTACTTTAAAAGTTGTCTAAAGCAGACCATTTACACACTAAAATGTCTGTTTTACAGGACCTGTTTAGGTCATACTTTACTGCCATTTTATATGTAACAGGATTTTCAACATCTCTCCTGCCTATCCCTCACTAGTTTCATTATGCATACAAAAAACCTGTTATTAAAAAGCATTCCTCTATACTTCTGCATACTTCAAACCCAGAAGGCAATTAAAACAGGAACTGGTAAATTAATTTTCCCCTGCAAGATATTACCAACTTTTAGTAGACAGCATTACACAAGTCATTAAGAACTAGAATTAACCAGGCTAATGATACATTTCATCGTAAACACGTTCCCTCAGTGGCTTAGAATCTTCTGGAAAGAAAAGGTTTTTCTCAGCCTGTATTATGTAAGTTTTATGGGAATGGCAAATCTGTCTTCATGAATTAAACAGGTAACGTAACTTTGTACCAAGCACTTCTTCCCACTTCTCAAAAACATTTCACTGTTCACTCCTTGCTTTTCTCTTACTTGGGCCATGTGGCCCCAACAAACAACTGAAACAGGAGTTGGGGTGTTGAGTGTGTCACTACATGTGTAGGAAATGGTGCAAAGAAGACCCTGGATTCCACCCCCCCCGCCACTGAATTAAATCAAAGGTAAGAAAAACCTCGCTCACAGAACCAAACTACTTAGCAGAACAATTTAGCGCAATTTTAAAAATTTAAAAATTAACTGGATATAAAGGAGTGTTACCACAGGATTGTTTGGTTTTATGGATTTTAGGAACTAAGAGTAGGAGCCAGTGAAGTTCTAGGAAGCACTAATGCTTGGGGGAAAAAAAGAAAAGAAAGGAGAAGGGAAAAAAAGGAAAAAAACCCAGAGTCATTTTTATTCTAGATGTAATTACCCACAACATGAACAGAGATGACTGGTGAGTACTTTGATATTGAATTAATGCTAACATTTCAAAACAAAATCTCCTCTGGGAACACAGTCCTGTAATGTGAAGTTACAGACAGCAGCAGTACTTGAAATTACATCTGCAACTTAAATCCAAAATTATTTTTGAAAGCTATTTGGTAAAACCCTTGAATTTGTAAGAGACTGCAGATCAATATTTTACAAGTCTGTCTTATGATCTGCTTGCCTGAGCTGCAGAGACTGGTTATTTTCAACCCACAGTACCTGAAATATTAAAGGAATTATGCTAAGCGTGTGTGTGCATTGCAACATTAGAAAGATACTGCAGAATCTACTATTCATTAAGGCAATTTCTCAATAAGGGGTAACCGCTCCTCTATCTTAAATTACACTGAGAATTTGGAGAATTGTTCATAAGGCAAGAAGGATTTTTTAACTCTCCCTGAAACCAGTTAGTTCTTAGGGAAAAAATTTTTGTTTTATGAGTCTTTAATATTTGTCTTACCGCATGTACATCTTTTTGTAAGAAGAAAACTGCACCAGTCATCAGAGGCCTTGATTTTTTTTTATTCAAGAAACTTGATTTATTTTAGAAAGACATTTCCCATAAATGACCAGCTACCAGGAGTCCAAGGCCCCTGGATGTATTAAAACTCTTGACAAGTAGAGGGTTAATCTCTCTTCAGGCTCAATATTTCATTTTCAATGCATGCCAGATTCCTTGGGTCAGAGATGTAAGACCTAAAAACTCCTCCAAACCCAGAAACTCCTCAGGAACCTGTGGTTTATGTTACGTGCTCCAAGGTGCTCTTGTTGCTAATTTTTCCCACCAACTGATCCCTTCAATGTAAGCTGCCCTTCACTTAAAGAGTTCTTCCAACCCAGCGGGTGGAAAAACAGACTCAAGAAGCGTCAGCCATGGGTTACATCAGCTTACAAGTGCTGGCAGTGCCCTTCTGACATGCATGGAGGGCTTATTTCAAAGTTGTGTTAAGAACGACAAAAAAAATCCCCAAAGTTCACCCAATTTTGCTCTATGCTACAAGCTCTGGCACTTCAAATGTTGGTTTTTAGATTGTTGTTGGGGTTTAATTTTAACCACCTTCCAAAGTGTACAACTTACATGGCATGATGTGCTTTGACCTGAGTTCGACAGTTGCGTCCCCAGTAGCAATCAGGACGTGACGTGACAGTCACTACAAGGAGAGCAAATGAAATGCTACATTTAATACAAAAGTCATCAAAGGTGACCCAGATTATTAAGCCACTGCTCATGGTGGTTACTCATCAGAAACAAGACATGATGGGCAAGAAATGACTGTAGAACTATATTGTTTCACCTTTCTGCAGACAAAGCAAACACTCTGTGAAGGACAAAAAACTAATTTTTAATATTAATTTAATGCAGACATGATGCAAGTATTTGGTTCTCAGTGCTGTCAACTGAAGTTTTACCATTTAGTTTAATAGAGATGGACTTGACTACACACTCAGCATTTGTCTAGATATATTTCCATACAAAAGAAAAATTATTAATTTGGCTAGAGCTTGTTGCTTTCCCCCACTTTCACATACATTACAACTCAACTGTCCAGCAGCTGAACTGAAAAGCAATGCTAAGGGCAAACCAAGTACACTATTTTTGCTCATTATGCACAGCAGCACAAGCAGAGTTCTCAACAGCTTAAGACTGGGAAGCTGTTGCTAACAGCAAGAACTAAATTGACAGAAGTAATATTTAAAATCAAACTATTGGAATAGCTTCTGTTCTGAACAAATTTAGGTCTGAAGGAGGTACAGTTGCTTGCATGCTATTTTATACTAAAATTGTAAATGCAAAGATTTAGAATCAGTTTATGAAAGCATTCTTGTTTCTAGTTGAGAGCTGGTAAAATGTTAAATTGTTCAGAAGGTGCATTATTTTATGTATTTAAATGGCAAAATAAATTAAATTACAGCAACTGGTTCCTCTTGACTATATTCTGATTTTACTGAATTCCTCTTTTCACTCTGCAGGTATACTTATTCTACAGATCAGAAATGATACTGAAAGAAGAGGTTCCATTAGGGAGTCTGACAATAACAACACACAAGCTTAGCAGCTGACAAGTAAAGCATCTGAGCATCTGTGATCTCAGCCCTGCAAGAGGAGTTGCACCGGGCTGCATGAAAGGGCCAAAAGAACACAAACACAAAGATAAAACTCATGTTAACTCTTTAAATGACTTTTCCGTCCTTACTATGCAAAACAATCCCCACCTGGCAATTCAGCAACAGGAATATTCTGCCTGTACTGGTAGGCAAGTTCTCGAAAGCTGCGAAGGCCACAACAGTAGCAAAGCACTGTGTTCCCAGTTATTCTGTAATCTGGGGAGAAAACCAGTTTGTAAAAATGTAAGACTTAATGAATCAGATTTAACTAAAGAGCCAGGACAGCACTGGTTCTATACACAGAACTCCAAACTTCTTGATAACATTGCTGAGTTACATCCAGACAAGGACTCATGCACATGCAAAGTGAACACAACACATACCTGATAACATAAAAACTCCTCTTTGAAGAGCTAAGAGACTTTCATTTAACATATTTTTCCATGTCAGACCCCTGGATGCCAGGTAATCCTGAAAAGAGCAATTTAATGTTTAATCCATAAAAATCTCCAACCTTAAAGAGTAAGCAAGCCATTTATTCTCAAATATTTACAAGTCTAGAAGTAACTATGTTTTCAGAATGGGTTGATGCTGATTACAAGTAAAAACCCATAGTTTAATTAGCATGATACTTTCAGATCACCAATAAAACCTTCCACTAAGTATCTTTGTTTTCAGAAGATCCCCACTTTTGCCAAAAATTTGCAAGCAGATTCATTTCAGTCACACTCTCATTTACATCAAATCGAGATTTCATCCAGTTTACCTAATTCAGGCAACCCTGTTACAGTATGGGCAAAATACTTTTCATACAAGTTAGCACGAAATTTAACTTGTCTGGGACAAAATATTTAACGAGCCTGGCTTTCCTGGCACATTTTTATTGAATTACTTTTCTCTTAATATTTTGGATGACCATTTGGAGCTCATTTAATCAGCCTTTTAGAATCAGGTTTTGCAGGTGACACAATGCTGCGACTGTAACTATTAGGCAGCACATCACTTTCATTTCCTCAGTGAGTACATCTTAAACTTTGTACATTTGTTATTATCACATACAATGATTTTTAAACATACCTTTAGGATATCTGATTCGTAGTGGTTGTTATTCAGGACGCCATCTAAACACTTATCACCAAGATTTATTTCTAATCAGAACAAGAAGAATAAAAGTTACTATTTCTCGCCCAAACCCTGTGGCCCTCACACAGTTTCTGAAGGTTCCTCTCTTTCCTGAAATAACATGCACAGGCTCACGTGAGCACAAAGTACAAGACTGCATTCAACATTTGCTAATGCATGTGATTTATAACTTCTAGTGGCAAAGACAAGATACTGAGATTTTACAATTTCAGCTTCAGTCCACAAACACTGCCAAGCTGCAGAAATTAACAGTGCTAATAAAGCATATTCCATGAGCTTCAAACTGCAGCCAAGCCATTCCAACTGTTCTAATTTATTTTTTAAAAATGTCAAAAAACCTTGAGTTTCAGAAGTTTGCATTATTAAGAGGGCATAGTTCTTTTCTAATGCGTTACCATCAGGTGTTCAGTGCTCCTGCACTGGTTTGTATGATTGTCTCACTAGACTGAAATACACCATGATTTTTTAAATTGGAAAGCATTGTGCTCAGCGTCGTTTCCAAGCCCAATACTGTATGAAGAAACAAAGTTAAATCCTCTCAGAGTTAAGACACACGCCATTTCAGTTTTCTGTGTTTGTGATGTGAAGACACAGCCCTTGCTTCTTTTGGCATGACTGTACTACATACTAATCTATGTCTGTTAAAGTACTTAAAGTTCAAGACAGACAGACATTCTTGCAAAGTGAATAGGCTGATAAGAAACAAATTACTCCACAATACCACAGAATGGTGCCAAGCAGCCAAAACACGCCATGCGAGTACAGCCCCAGTACAAGTGACAGAAGGGTTGCAGACAAACTGTGCCTGTAAAATAACAAAGAAAACCTCTGTAAGGACCTGAACACAACAAAACTCAACAGTTACCATTCTTTTAAATCAGTCACAACAGAGACCTAATAAACTTGGTTCAAAAAAGGTACAACTTTCTCATTTAAAATACATTCTTTAAAGTAATAATAAATTCTATAAAGGAAGATTCTTTCATGATGTCACTACAAGAGTCCAAAGAAGATTCATATAAAAAACAGTCTTCCAAGTAAATTTCAGTTTAGTAATAGATAAGGAGAGAGTTTATTCTGTAGAAAATAAAATTAAAAATGCACACACATTGCTGAGGAGCAACATGAGGATTCTGTTCACGCTCTGCTCTTCGGTCAGGCATTGGCTGAAAGCAGCAGGTGCATATTACATGACTTCCTTGAGTAGGACACACATATTCCTGAACAGCTAGATGAGTTAAAAAGGGGAAAAAAAAAAATATAGATTGAACAATGTACACAACTGTTATCTGGACAAGGAACCTTAATGAATGTTAACAACATAAAAATCTCAAAGTAACAAGCAAACAACCTTTTCACAAAGATTCTATAAAACAGCAGAAAAACAGCATTTGGACTCCTACACTGCACAGATGTGAGAAATGTTTCAGTATGTAGAACAGTTTAAGGACTATTAACCATCAGCAACCTACTCTGGACACTCACACAAAAACCATGGCCAAACGCTCCATTGCAAAGCTGCCCGTGTGGAGTTGCTCTCACAGTCCTGTGAGAGGGAACTTGCTTAGGTCTAACATAGTTCATTGTTGTACCACAGTTCATTGCTTAGCTCATGGGAGCTGCAGAGAATCCTTTAGGGTCCCTTCCACCCCCAGCCATTCCATGCCTCTGCTCCGAGTGTTTGAGTTGCCATATTTCAGTGCCGCCCTGCTTGGGCAATGTGACACTGACCTGCAGGGAAGTTGGCAGAGGTTGATGGAGCATCTCCCAGAGCCTGCATTCCTCCTGCCTCTGTCTCCTGGCCTGTGCCAGGTAGAGTTGGAACAGAGTGTCTTCGGTACCCTGGGCACTGTCTGCACACTATATATGGTTGACTAAAAGAATAAAATAAAAGTCATATGAAATTATACCAAATAAATGCAAATACAACTTACATCACTATGCTAGACAAGGTTGGTCAGACTCTTGAAGTTTAAATTTAGGATTTCCTCAAACATAAACTTCCACGTGTTACTGAAACTCAGTACCTTACAGCTCTGAAGACTGCTTTAGTTGTGACAGATAAAAACTTTGGGTTTTGTAGTATTCCTCAAGAAGGTTTAAACAAAAGGAAAAGAAGAAAAAGGAGCAATGTGACCAAAAGAGAGGGGAACAAAGCTGGAATAGTTATCTACATGAAGAATTCTTCTCTTCCCCTGCAGACACTGAGCAAGAAGTGTTTGCTGTTGGACGTAAAGAGGAGGTATTTTGGTACTCAGGAATTCTTAAGTCAAGCATCAGCTGCTTTGGTACCATGCACTCAGTGAAAGCAGCATTCCAGACATGTAAGAGAGCACAATCATTGCAAATGCACTCATAGGATCATGGACTGTTTCATCTTCTGACAAGATCGTAGCCAGAAACCTGTCCTTTTTCGTTGCACAATGCAACATAGAACTGTTGGTCACAAACTGAATCTTGCTGGACTTCTAGAAAGTTCTAATTTTTGCTGACTGCTCAAGGTTCAAAAGGATGGCCAGCAGAACTGCCAAACTGCCAAGAATGAACCTACCTGAAAACAGATTAATTCTGGCAATGATCATGGAAACACAAACAGCAATAACAGCATTGGTGAAACTAGCTCAGTTTGTGGGTCTGTGCCTTCAAACATAGTTACATCTAATTCAACACACAACTGAAAAATAGACATACCTGATATCTGAAGATTCACTGTCTACATCTGACAATTCCAGTAAATCTTCAGAACTTCCTTCCTCATCTGAAAAAGATCTCCGCACCTTAGGCTGCAACATGTCTTGAGTAATTTTGTTTCTGGCATCCATGCTCCGAACATCATCTTCATTGCGACATTTATCTGACATGAGAACCAAATCCAAATTTCAAGAGAAAGGAACACCTCACATCCCTTATCTGCACTCTGCTTTATTAACACAGTTATAATTTTTGTGTTTTCATTTCTGTAAGACTTGTTTTTGGATAAGAGAGTTCTAGATCATCTTAGTTAAATCCCCCTCTCTGTTAAGGAAGTCTACCAGCAGGCTTAAGTTTGGTTTTCAAGAGGCCATGATCAAGTTAATTAAATCTACACTCAAGTCTATTTTTCAAAAGTATCCCTCTCAGGATTAAGTAACAAATTAAAATGAAGCATTCATAGCATAATCACTTACAGTATTAAATCACCTTCCATACTTGTTTTCTGATAAGCCATGTCAGAGAAGACAGCAGGTTAATAAAACACAGGTATTTTATTGACAAGAGTGTGTGCAGATATTAGTTATGCAGCTCATGTGTGACAGCCATCAGATTCTGCCACAGACACTGTTCAACTTGCCTGGATGCTGAATCAGATAAGCTTCAACCAAGTTGTTCAATATGTGATTTTTACAAATACGTTCTACTGGACAACGACAAGTTGGACACAGAGAAGATCTTTCCATCCATCCTGAGTAGCAGGCAGCACAAAATGTATGCATACAAGGCTGCAAGCTGGAAAACAAACAAATGGAGTCAAAATACAAATCTTTCATTTTTCCAGATGCATCCGTAACACTCAAAAAACTATCTAGCATTGATTTGACTATATAGATGGGGTAGGGAAAGGAAAATCAGGAGGGCTTGTGAAAATTCTAACTGTCCTGACCTCCTCAAACAGTTGTCACTGAATGTCTTGCATTATTACCACATGATTAAAAGCTTTTGTTGCTCTTACGTACCTTACACAGTCATGCAGCAGTTCTTGGCAGATAATACAAGTTAACGTCTCCTCCATCTTATCTGGTTTCACATTTGATGTTTTTGCATCTTCAGAGCCAATTTTAATTATACATTCACTTGGAGCTGCTGGTGAAAAATTCAGACAAGTGTCTTCATCTACAAAGACAGAAAGAGATAGTTTTTAAAGCTTTTTTAAACTTATTTTTATTTAAGTATTAAAAAAAAATCCCTGAAAGATATGCACTGATTCACTGTTCACTGGCAACAGCCCCAAATTTACACACTACAGCTTCTGCTACTGATGACATTGTTTTCATGGGACCAGAAATCAAGTAAGTGAGACACAAGAAACAAGCTGAAGGACTGATGACAGCTGTTGTAATTCAATTTGTAGGAGGGGGGTGAGGTTTAAGTTGCAGAATACTGTAGTATACTAGCCTCCTTTTAGTTTCTTCTTAGCAGGTTCCAAACCTTCCTCCTCTCCTGTTCTTTGAGAACCTGATTCTGCATTTTCTTTGTCAGTGGCTTCAGGAGTGATTGCAGAAGCTTCAGTGTTCATATCCAGCTTTTCATGCTTGTTGTGCAGTGCTCTTACACACATGGATTCTAAGATGGGGAAAGCAGGCACAGGAGTGACAACTGAGGACTGTGATCCTATAACATAAAAGCAGAAACATGAACATGGCTGCACACAGCTATGGGACATGTATAAACAAAAGGTACTCAAACCCTGATGAGGCACACGCATCAATTTGAACATCTGAATAGGAAAAAGTGGAGTAGAAAAGCAATGTCTGCATAAACACACTCTGAACCAATCTAACTGGAAGACCTGGGGGTAAACAACCCATTAGTTACGTAACCCCTACTTAAAATCCCCATTCCTCTTTCAGTTGAGGAGTATTTATTCATATAACTATTATCCACCAGGTCTTCCTGACAAAGATGCCAGGCAGGAGTTATGCAATACTGATCCTATGTAACAGGTTGGGATCACAGCAAAGGGAAAGCTTTGTTTCCATAGGAGCCAGTGAATTCCCAATGAACTGCTGACAAATGCATAAAGGAATCCTCACAATTCCTTCACTCATCCATTAGGGTTTACCCTGCCTACTCATAGAGAGAAAGTTAAAATGCACATATCCACCTGGTATTTTCACTAGAACTTTATGAAGCAAATTCTGAAGACCAAGACAGGGGTAAGAGATCAATCTGTTTAAATTCAAAACTGGAGTCCAGCTGATGAGTTGGACTCAGTGATCCTGATGGGTCCCTTCCAACTCAGCATATTCTGTGATTGTGTGATCAAACTTTAAATACTTTACTCAAGTCTCACCAGATGTAGATGGACTATCCTGCTGAATAAATGCAGACTCAACTGGAGAGGTAGCAGAAGCATTAAAGAGGTTAGATGTAGAAGTAGATGGCTGTGGTTCCTCATAACAAGACTGAGTGGCTGACAGTGATGAGGTAATTTGGGTCTCATCCTTACTTCTTCCTGTACTTGAGGTATCTTTGGTCACATGGCATTGGTTTTCTACATTAACTTCTACAGTTAGAAGGGGGGAAAGGAAAGAAAAATATCTGTGTGACAGTCACCATATAAGGGCTTCAAAATTCCAAGGAATCAAACTCTCTCAAGAGGGCTACATTAGTCATCGGAGCTTAGCTCCTCTTCATGATCTTGAATTACTTCCTTACCTACTGGTTCTTGAGTTGCATCATGTTTTGTTTTTAGGGATTCATAAAGATAAGCAACATCTGAAAGAGATATAAAAATACTCATCATACAAAAAATTCACTACACTTAATCCCACATAAAGAACTTCTGTTCACAAATGACTGCACCCCCAAAGTGTCTGACACTGGAAGAGGCAAATGAGGGGTCACCTCAACAGTCCCGTGTTAATACTCCCACTTAGGAGGCAATTAGGACCAGCACAGCAAGATCTTTTCTTCTCAGGACACCAGGCAGAGCAGCTTTTGTGGGACATTTAACTTGTGCCAGCCATGGAACCAGAGGCTTAATCATTTCTTAAACCTAAAATCTGCTCTGTCAGAACAGACTGTATTTTTACTGATACTTGAATCCAAGTTCTTGGAAGAAGCTTATTTCTGAGCTCACTTCTCAACCTCTTCGATCAATATTATTTAATTTCTTTGTGAGATACATGAACTCTCAAAAATACAGATTAGGACATGCCATAAGTTTCAGCCAGAAACTAATTTTGAATCTATTAATAAAACCAACAGGATAATATCCTTTTCTTTTCCATCTTACTTCAACTTAATATTGTTCCAAAAATTCCTCTAACTTGCTGCCTTTTTGTCACTCCCAACTACCTACAAGCAAATAAGACTGTCTTAGTTTGTAGTAATCTTTTTTCTGATCAGAACATAAAATATTGTCTCCTTCAGTAGGACTTAGAGTGGCCAAACAGGCATTCCAAATCTAAATTCTTCTCTGTGTTTGAAGATGAAAAAGCTGAAAAAACAAAACTGGAAGCTTGGTAATTTAAGTAATTATTAACTCAAACAGAAATCAGTGATTCAGTTCATCACCTGGAAAATTGACCCAAGTGATTCATCTAAGTAGCACCAAGTGCAATAGTGCCAGCTTAGAAAGGATTTGTGAGAAAACTATACAGACAAAAATATAGCTTATCACTGCTTCATGTAACAATTACATCACACAGCATAAATCTGTCTGTATATGCATTAACAGCAATTTCATAAAGGAAGTATTTCAACATTGAGTATGTATCTAGAATTTCTTAAATTAACAGTTCATATATTTATTACTCCATGAAAATTGTAAATACAGCATTGTTCCAGGTTTACCAATTCTACCTTCACTGCGGAGCTTTCCCCATTTCCCCCCTATTTTGCCTTTTCCCTCTTCAAAACAAAAAAAGCCATTATACACACACAACTCCCCTCCCCCAAACAAAAAGTTTTTGCAACCTTTCCTACTGGTGCCAAAAGCTGCTTCACTGGGATATATAAAGTATCACTAACAAGCCCAGCAATTTGACTTTTAAAAGAAGTACCGGACATGTGATTAGAACCTCATTACTTACCATTCCATGCATTAGTTCTACCAAAATTACTTTTAAGCGCATTTCAATTTCAGACAGTTGTTCAGATTTGTCTCTAAAAACTCGCTCATCCATGACCCTTCATCTCTAGAGACTTGTTCTTAAACATATTTCTCTTTAAAACAGAACTACTCAATTTTATTATACTGATACTTCTTTTCCCTCATGACTCAAAAGAAAATGACTAAGCATGCAATTTAAAAAATATTATTCACTTACTGTTCTCTGGCTCATTTTTTCTGTAAACAACATAGATCACATCCCCAGTCTGTAACGGGTATGTCTGCTTCTTAACCACTTTCAGTTTATTAATTACTGTTCCATTAGTACTGTATAGAGAAAGAAAAGATAACTTAGCATAAATGTTTTCATAATTACATGGGAGAAGGAAGGGAAACCACAAGATACTTTTAAAGAAGCAAAACTATTGGCTACCCCCCAAAAAATAAGTGGACTAAAAAATTTTTCTTAAAAAAAGGAAGTCTAGAAACAAAAAATTTCTCCCAAAGATAGAAGTGCAGAGCTACTGGAACGTCAAAGTTCATTTGCAGCTACTGGTAAAGAGATGGCAGTTGACAGACAAAAGATCCCTGATATTTGGCCACATCTCCAAATAATTAGATGGTTGTTTCTGTACAATAGTCTCCACCCTTTAAGTATAAAACCCGAAAGGATACTATGAGTTCTATTCAAGAAGTTCCAGGCTGTGTCTTCCAATTAACCCTGGGAATCTCATCAGACATTCTGTGACAAAGGAACTTCTCCTGTACAGTCAGGGATGCCAAGCAGCATTAATTTTTCCCCCTCCTGCTTCAAATAGGAAAAAACCTAAAATTGCGAGATTACTTGGACTGTTTGCAACTTGTGAGACGTTAACGAGGTGGAAAAAAGTTATACATAATGAAAGATGACTTAGAATGAATTATTTTGATATTGATAAAAAATTCAAGACTTGTAGAAGAAATTAAACTAGGAAAAAGGCAGATGCAGAGCCTTGCTGATTCGTTTCTTTATCCCCTTAACTATGGGTGATGTTGTATACACAAGCCATTAATATTTTATAACTAAGTCAAGTTATTCAAGCGCTGAATAATTTCAGCTCACTTGCAGTAAGCCTCCTTCAGGGCTGCAGCACTTTCGAATTTCAGACTTCTGCCACTCAAAATCTCAGCAACTGGTAACAAATATGAAAGAACAGAAAATACCTGCTTTTCCCTCTCTGCAGAGGATCTGCAAGAAATAACAGCAAAGCTGTGCTGCCACCTCCTGGAGGCACCGCCCGCGCCCAGGGCACCACGGACTGTCCCTCACTCAGAGGGGTTATTTGGAAGTCAGCACCTTCCCCCTCCTCTTTTCCAACACAAAAGCAAGAATTCAAAGTTCAAAAGAGAAAACAAGCCCTTTGGAAGCACTACAGCAAGCCTTGATCAAGGTATTCGTTCTTGCTCTACTGCTGCAGCTGCTTTCACCTTTTGCACGGTTGAATCAACTAAGGCAACATAAATAATAAGATACTAAAAATAATAGAAATGCTACTTTAAACATCAAGAAATGAACAAAAATCTTTGGGCCACATTGATGAAACGTCAAGCTTCTTCTACAGGCAAGAAAACTACTTAAAGCTTGTCTCTTTCCCCTCAGGCATACAGATGTTGACTAGGCTGCAAGACATAAGCACCAAAGAACCAGCAGAACAGAGAAGACACTAAATGAATGCCAAAGTTTAGCAATTAAGAGGAAAACAGAATTTAGTCAGTCTGTTAGAAATAACACTGATTTTTAACTTCATACTGATGGTAGTGATAACATTAAAAAAGATTGTGTTGAAGCAAAATATGTATCTCCTTCAATTGCCAAAGAAATAGTGAAGTTTACACCCATCTCTGAAACCTGTCAGGAGTCCTTTAACAAAACTAGGAAACATCAAGTTTGACCTTCTCAGTTTTCTAGAAGGCACAACACAGCATGCATCTCCCATCTGCTCCAAGTGTTCCAGACCTTCTTTTGTAATAAATCCGCTAAAGTTCCCAGATTATTCTGGGGACAATAACTCAAGGCATTTTTGGGGTGAAACAAAAAAATCCCAAACATCCCACATCTAGTAATCACTCAGGCTTGGTCTCACAAAGCAAGCTGCAGAAATACTCTGCAAGACCCTGCTCATCAAATTGACTACAGACAGCCAAACTTTTTCAGTTCTATAGTTACACAGATTTCAAAGAGAGCTGAGTAATTAATTATTTGGCACACATGGACCCAAATGAAGTAGGAATAAATGGGTATCACTTAATACAGAAAATCACAAGCTTTTCTTCAATGCATTAGTAAACTAAAGCAGTTGTATTTATCTCTCAGTCAATAACCAAAGGGAAAAAATTATTCAGCTATCCCAGATAATTGTATTGGTCTTTCATTTCCAATTGCAAGCTTTAGCATGAGACTTTTAAGAGATACGGTGACATTCCAGATTAATGTTGTGGGTATTTTTTAACCAGACACACATGATAAATTATGACATTTGTACAGTCCTCTGATGTTTCAAATTAAAGTCCCCATAAAATAAGTAGAAAGTACAGTGAGAATCCCAAATATGAAGGCTATTCATTAGGACTTGGTATTGAATTGATGCCAACTGGCGGTACAATTTTTCAAGGGAGGAAGAAAAACAGTACTATCAGATATAAATTGTCTGTGTTGTGAAACTATGTACAAAAGATTCCAATGTCACTTTTTAAACAGTGAAAGAAAAAAAATCAGGCCTTGACTCAATTCTAATGTGGTTGATGACTCTACAGTTTCATTAATGAACCATAAATTTTGTTTACTTCCCAATCGCATCTGCTGTGCAGAACTGATATGAACAGCTTCACTCAGAACAGGGTTACTTTTGAAGTAGCTGAATTATCTACATGTTGTAAGAAACTTCCATATCCTTCCGAGAAAAATGCCAGTCTACTACTTTTTAGTAATTATTTGGATCCATCTAAGAAAAGAATGTAGTTTATGTTAAAGCTTCTGGGTTAAGAGTTATCTGCTATTTAATTGCATATAGTCCTGAATACACTGTAAACTGAAACAAGTTTTGAATTCTATTGAGGTACAGAATCCCTTCTGTACTATAATTCTCCACTCTTTCACTGTTCATAGGAATACTTCTGACTGGAGGGTGAGGAGAATTCAGTGGCAGAAGGGACACCAGCACCAACAGCAGATCAACCTCCAATTTACAAGAAAGGGAATATCTGCCTGCCTGTCCTATGAGTTTCAATCTTGTGTAGTTCCCGATCTGAAACATCACTTACCACTTAGAATCTTAAAAGGAAAAAATCCTAGAAAATAACAAGAAATTACATTAGTTGCCTTTAAAATTTATTTTTCAAAATGGAGAATATTACAATTGTTTTTACTGGGAGAAGTACAACTGCTGCCTCCACTGTGTTAGGTCAGCTTGTACAATTTGTTTTCTTTCAAGCAGTATAAAGCAACTAGTGCATGGTTTGGAAAATAAAGCAGAAACATATCCCAAAAAAGGGTGAGTCTGACTATTTTATTGTACTATTTGCTAACTCTTGGCTTTTGTTACTTCCAAACTTTTATTTACTCAGTAATTTTGAATGCTCTACACATTTTCTTTCACTTGCAAATTTTGGGTACTTCTTTCCAAAGCAGATTCAAGAACTCACTATGCTACCAGAAGAAAAAACCCAGTGTTGGTTGCCTACATATATTTGATCATATTCTTTGGATTAGCTACAACAGAGAAACAAAGTCCACTCAGTTTCACTGTCCCACACTCACTGCCTCCTTCAATGCATTCCTCTTCACCAGAAAAATCTGAGCTTGACCACAGCAATGTTTCCAAACTATTTTCCACTTCAGAGAAGAAAGCTGACATTGCAGTATTTTCCTGTGACTCTGGGCATCTGTACTGCCAACTCAAACATTCAAGAATCATCTCCTTTCAGCCTGATTTTTTGGGACTCATCTGCTATTTGGCACAAACATTGGAAGACCCAGAAGAATCTTCTGCAAGCAGTCATATCAAACCTGTTTGGTTTCTGGATTCAGCAACTGGCAGCCACGCTTGAACTCACAGGAGGGAGAGCACTCCAGGGTTTTACTCTTTGACAGAGACACAGAGGTGTAACAGGCACAAGCAGCGCCCTGGCACTGCTCCATGGGTACAGCCTTTTTGCTACACTACCTTGTAACGAGCCTCACCTTTTCATGAATATATCATACACAAAATTAACTTTAATTTGGCTTTGCTAGTTTTCTGCTCACTGCACCTTCTGCCTCAGGGGGTGGGTAAGGGGAAAAAAAAAAAAGAGGCAAGAATGTTTCTGCATCATGCACAATTTATTTAGCTTGTTTTATCACAACATTGGTCTAAAGCAATTTCGCCAGAGACAATTTCTCAAGCTTAGATTTACAGCTACACTCTGAGACTGCCATGATAGGCAAGCATGGCTTGATTTGTTGTTTGGAACATCTTGAAATTTAGGAGTGTATTGGAGAACAAAAACTATAAACCTTTCCTAAACATCCCAGCCAGGCCTGGTATTTTTCCCAAAAATTCAGCATTCCATCCCACAGCTTCTGGGAGTATAAACCTTCTAGTAATCTATCCAGGGACCTATCCCAGATATCCTGCACCTATGTCTATAGTTACAAGCTTGAAGAGGAGAGGGAATACACCCGTATCAGGTTTAGAGCTGACAACAAAGCAGGGGCAGAGCTGCCAGCAGATGCACTTTGGCAAGCCAGAGGAATGTGCCCATGATGTACACAGGTAAAGAGGAAAGTTCCGCATTTGAGGTTTTGAAGAATATCATGTTGAATCCCTGTTCCAACAGACCAGAAGGCAATTAAATATGTTACTGTGGTAGCTCAGGGTTAGTACCAAATACCTGTTGAGCTTTTGATAAAAGTCCCTTCAAAAATGTTCTGAGAAACCAACCTTGTATCTTCCAATGACACTTGACCAGATTCTTCATCCACTATGATCTTACAGTGATCTCCAGACACCAACTTGTTGCCAGGGAAAGATAAGTCACAGCCTTAAAAAGAAAGCAGATTTTCCAGTGTGCTTAAAAATACACATTACAGAGTCAGACCAGCATTCTACATGGCTATAAATGCAACACAAACTGACTCATGTACATCTGCAATAGTTCAAAACTTCTACTGTCACACAGGCAGCAACAGTCTAGCGTGTGATACATAAATACAAGTGGTGAGATAGCCCCATATGCTGATATAAACATTTCAACCATCTGAAGAGGTTTCAGTTCCCTTTTCCCCCCCCCAATCCTAGCCTTCAAAGACAGAAATCAAATCACAATTTTGAGTGGTACAGAAATAAATCCACACATATCTGAAGTGCTCAGTTTAACTCCTGAAGGCACATATCTCACAGCACCCAGCTCTTTTTCTACATCACTGCAATGCTGTTTCATTGGATTTAACTTCTGTTTTATTCTGGTGTATTGGGGGGAAGTAGTAGGAACCAATAACTGATTTTTTAAAAAGTATCACTGTTCTATCTTATAGTCTTTTGTTTGCTTTTAAATAGGAAAGTTTTTCTCATCCCTGATGACAGCATTGTTATGTTAATAAAGCTGAAGAGAATTATAAATCCAAGACTAAGATTTAGGGATACACAGGAGAAGAGTCATGTCAGTATTGATGTGGTAGAAAACTGCCTACCTATGACTCAAGGGCTCTGAGAAAATCTCATCTTTTTACTTCACTTTAACACTGAATATTCAAAGTAACACTCAAGGCTCCCCACTGATCTATCACAAATGACTTCAAGTACTTGCTTACACCAAAGTTATAATTAACAACCATGATTGCCTTCAACCTATTCACACTGTGGGTGCACTGATCTCAGCCTGCCCAACAACAGACCCAGCAGGAAAGTAGTAGCTAGGACCTCAAACAAGCAATTCTAATGCTCCTGAAGAGTCAGAGTCATAAGTATCACTTATAAAGTCACAATTTGGTATTCTAGTAACCCTCCATTTTATTAATCCATTAGCAAACAGCTATGAAAGCAACTGAACATGAAAGAATTCATCTTTTTTTCTGCCAGAAAACCCTCAACCAGACAACAGTTTGAACAATTTACCCACAGCTTAATGATAAGCAATCTCAATAGACATCACCAAGTGTAACTCTGCAAAAACATTTTTCCTACAAGACACTATCTGCCTCTCTCATAGAGCTATAGAATCTGGTGTTTGTTCACAACTATTTACAGGATGTGACTGATCAGCCAAATAGCTTGAACTGATGAACAGGAAAAAGAAAATTAGCATTGTCAAGGCAGAGTAAAAGAAAGTTATAACACTTCAATGTTTGTTTCAAATACAGTATGCATGAAATCCTTTAAAATAAAGGCAAGCAGGACAAGCCCTGGACTCTGGGAATAAAGCTTTCAAATCCACTCTCAGAGAAACTTTCAGTACTTGTTGGTAGTCTTTATATGGCCAGAAGAATTAAGGGCTTTTATGTGGTGTTTCCTTTTCTGTGAAGCCAAAGCATTTTGCATTGCAGTTCCAACTTATTTTAACCACAGAAACGAAATGAGAACGTAAACAAGACTTAAGCACAGAAACTCTTCTGAATCAACAATCGGTTTTCCTTATTTGTACAAACTGCCACAGACTACCTAAAAGGCATATTGACTTGGAAACGTGCCCGCGTCACAAGTTACTGAAAAAGAAAAGGTCAGCATAAAACTACTTATTCACACAGCCAAGAAGTAAGTTAGAAATAGGAGATGGCCTGGCAAGCACCTCCAACAGCTGAAAGCACCAAACCCAACTAGCTTCAGTCTACATTCCTCGGCTGTAATGGCCAGGAGGGGGGACGGCTGATGTCCCCTGAACACCGCCCTAGGGCAGCACAGCGCGTCCCGGTCCCACCTTTCTTCCGCCCAATGGTCCATTCTCTCTTCAGCAGCAGGACGTGCGGCTCTGCCTCATCAGCACCCAGACGGATCAGCTTCCCCCAGGGCTGCGGCTGGCTCTGCTCGCCTCCTTCCGACTGCTCCATTTGGATTCACATCTGACAAAAACAAACAAAGCGAACCCAAACCACATCATCACACCGCACCCAGGGGGGCACAGGGTTCCCTGGCACCCCAGGGGCCGGGGCCGGGGCCGGGCCCTGCGCGCCGCTGCCCCCCAGCCCCCTCGAACCCCCGAGGGCTCCCCGGCTCCGCCGCTCCCTTTTGTGCGGCGTTGCAAAGCCCTCCCTCCCCCTCGGCCCCCCGCAGCCAGCCCAC
>VYZT01016051.1:77085-213349 GCA_013400735.1 Pomatostomus ruficeps
CGCCGCGGGGGGAGGGTCTTCCGCCGCCGCCACCGAGCCGAGCCGCGCCGCGCCAGCCGGAGCGCCGCAGCTTCCGGTGAGGCCGCGCTGGGCGCCGCCCGTAGGGGAAGAGTGGGGCTGCGGAGCGGCTGAGGCGGCGGCGGTGCCCGGGCGGACATCTTGGGTGTGGACGGGCCCGTCGGCGGAGCAAGGCGCTCGCTGCCATATTTGTTACGGGCAGATCAGTCTTCTCCCCGCGAGCAGTGTGTGCCGACAGCCGGCTGAGGTCGTTTAAGCGGTCACATCCACTGAAAAATTGTTGTAGGTTAACTCTCGGATGCTGAGCTGTCATTGGTTTGCCAGCAGCGGCTCAATAAAGAACATACGTGCTGTTCCAGGGCCAGACTTTAAAAAGCAAGCGCGGCCTGAGGCAGGATCAGTGCCCGCTGTGGGGGGGAGGAGGGGAAAGGTCACGCACGGAGGGGGCAGCCGCAGTTTTGCTCAGGAGACTCTTACAAATCAAAACCTGGCATTATCGGGGATAAGAACAGGCGACAGAGCTTTCTGAACCTTCATAATCGTCACTTGGCTCTTTGTTGTCGCATCGACCAACTAATTTCAATGTCCTCCATTTGGTGGTCCTTCCCCCCTTTGTATAAAACGCTATCACTACCAGCCACTTGTTGATCTGCTTGTTTATGATGGTTTCGTTTCTTTTTCCCGGGACATTTGTATCATGTGCACCATAATTTTTTTTAAACCAATTAGCATCCCGTATAAAGTGGCTTCTTAGCCAAACCAATTGTGGTCCTTCTGCACGGCACCAGCAGCAACCTTCTTGTGATGGATTCCTTTATCATGTTTCTCTGAAGGATTCAGAACAGTTTTATTTTCATCAAAACAGAGGAAGAAGAAACAGCTATCCTGGATATCCGTGCTTCTTAAATTAGTCATCTAACATGTACAGAGGCAGTGAACCCTTTTTTCCCCTCTTCACTCAAATGATTTTGAAGGTTGGATTAAATGAGAAGACACAAAAATGGAAACAAAAGACTAAAAACAAAAGCACTTGCAGTCCTTGGCATTGATACTCCCACTTGGTTCACAGGCTTGAGCTCTCAGATTTTGCTTTTTTACCTTTCCTGGAAGCCTTGCAGATCCCCTCGGTCACAGAAATCTCACAGTAACACCAGCCTGTGCAAAACAGCTGGACAGGGCCACTGATAGAAGAAAATTATTCAAATACAACAGTGTTTGGATTTGCACTTTTAACTGATACCTAACACACATTATTGCTCCATATTTCCAATCACATGAGCTCCAGGTGAGGAAAAAAATATAAGCACACAAGAGTCAAAATTGATGCATGTACTTAAGAGCTTTGTGTTTTTGACCTTGGTCTATAACTCTTCTCTTAGTAATAATACTATGAAGAAATGGTTCTTTGACACCTGAATGTCTGCATTCCTCCAACTTCAACTTTGTCCTCACTGGGGAATAGAACCTTTTATACATTTGAAGAGAGGCACATTAATGGAAGTTACAATCACTCAAAAGCATTGTCATGGTGCTTCATTTTTATTATTGCTCACAGTGACTAGTAATTGTTATCTCTGAGTGGCAGAGGAAAATACCAGCACATGGGAGATGCAACTAACAGCCAAACAACCAAATCTTTTGTGTAAACTGTAGCATTAGCTGAGGGAGGAAGTTGTTTTGTTATATTGTGGCATTGAGAAAACATATTTTCCAAATATTCCTGCCAAGAGATCCCTCTGCAATCATACCAAGGAATTACTGCACCTTGGTGATAGCACAGAGCAAGCAAACGATTGGTTCAGCTCCTGCAGCTCTCCCATAGTATCCATGTAAAAAGACAGCAAGTGAAACATACAGCTAGCTTAACGAGTCCTGTGTGGATAGGAGACTCAATTAAAATTAAATTATACAACAAATTAGGTTTTAAATGCTGCACTGCTTAGCCAGCCAGACAAATAATAATTAGAGATGTACTGATCTGCTGCTATGTGCAGGTGACTGCTGTAACTGCTCTCCATGTACACTCACCACATTTCCCTCCCAGCTCGGGGCAGTTTTATACCACATTCCAAGTAATCCATCTCTCAACAGGCCCATTTTGTACTCGTCACCCTCATGAGCTGGGCAGAATGGACAGGATCTCTTTCTAGACACCACCTTTCCCATCTGTTCCCTTTCTTTAGCAATATAGCTCTCCCTCTTCTTTGTTTCTAGACTCCAGCTCATTCTAGTTTTCAAGCTCTGGACTGTTTTGGTATACATATATCAGGAGAAAAAGCAGCTACAAATATTACTTATTTTTTTCCCTATGAGTAGTGATACACATTCCAGCAGTTTGAAAATACTCTGTGGTGGATCGATGGGTACAAGCTAGAAACTGTCACTTCTGATACTGGTTCTAGCAAAAGAAATTTAGGACATCCTTACAAAGTACAATATAAAAATCAGTTCAATTGAAAAGGACCTGAAGGCAGCTACTCAAATCCTACTATAAATGTTCAAATGCATTTGTACTGCATTAATGTTTGAGGCTCTCTATCACCCTGTTAGAGATAACATTCAGAAAGACTGGTGCTATTTAATTTTCTCCTCAGTTTTTTTCACCTCTGGAGAAAGCAATATTAAATTCTTAATATCAGATCTGGCAAAAGCAACTTGGAAAACCTGTTTCATGATTAAACTATTAACTATGTGTTCTGCATGGAAAAATAAAGTATTTAAAATCATCCCAAGCCAGCAAGAGTAATGTTATCCTACAGCCATCTTAGCTGCAGTTTCTGACTGCTGGCTGCTTGTCTGTGGGTAAGGAAAAAACAATTTTCTAGTGCTGAAGAAAACATACCAAGGACAGGCATTTACTCAAGCATTTTTCCAAACACTGATAGCCCAGTCCTGCAGATAATCTATGTCCCTACCATGCTGTAAGTGAGAATACACTATTAACGTGAAGGGTTTTCTAAGTCAGGCAAGCAGCCCCAGATTTCTTCCTTATTAAGTGGTAGAGAAAGGAAGGCAGCCAGAGACATCACATAAAAAGGGAAGAAGAAAAGTGTCACTTATGTCCTTTTTCTTATATTGTTAATCCAGACATCCATTACTGACCACTGCTACTGTTTGGGACCCTTTCAGACTAGGGAAAACCAGCATGGAATTACCCATGAGTTACAAGGTTAAGCAGCAATGAATTTAAGTACCTCCAAAGGAAGGACTCCCTGGGAAATTCAGAGGACCTTCCAGGAAAACAAACAAAACCGATACACCAAAATCATGCACAGTGGAGCTGGTGAAGCAGTGCAGTTCCCAGGGAGAAGATCCTCTCAGCAGGGACGACAGCTGAGCTTTGTTGCTGGGGGAGAAGGAGCAATGAGGAGAGGCTGCTCTGTGCCCAGCTGGCAAACAGATCAAAAATAATGCAATTCTTGTTCACTCTTCCCCAGTGAGCTTCACTGGATGCAGCACTGATCAACAACATTCCCACTTGTCTTTGAAACTACTTTGTAAATGCAGCCAGGTGTTTCCCAAAGAGAGCTAAAAATAATTGTTTAAAAGAAACCTTATTGACATTTCTTTTTAGAAATTGCTAACAACTAACTATTTTGTTACATTCAAATAGAACTTTAAAGCAGTATAAATACACCTTTTGGCGTTATTTACATCCTTCTTTCCTTGCAGGCTGGTGGGGGAAAGCAGTTCAAATTCGTGCCTTTGGCACTTTTTAGTTTCTGAACATCAAACTGTAGGTAGCTTGCAAGCCCCAGCAGATGGTCTCTTCTGTCTAACAAAGAAAGCAATTCCACTTGATTAGAAAAACAGAACTATTCCTAATAGCCTTAGGTTTTCCAAGACATGGGTTTGGGGTTTTTTTTGTAGATCCAGGCACAGCCCTACAGTAAAGTCTTCCCCCATCTTACCTGACATGAGCCCACCCTTGCCACGAGCACATGGACATACACTGATTCTCACTTTTCTTGGACCAGATTCAAACAGACCTCTTTGATGGTTCTTCTTGTCATTTATAGGTGACAGTCCAAGTTTTCTTTTTGATCACTTAATTCATGATGTTTGAGAAATCCTCCAGCACTTCCTCAGTCAGTCTTAGATTGACATGTTTAGTCTAAGGAAGAAAAAAATTGCATGTATTATTTCAGGATGAAAAACAGCCTACATAAAAATTACACTAGTATTTCTAAAAGGAATCCATAGAAAACTGGGAAAATTTACAGTCTGGTTAAAGAATTTATTGCATCAAAGGGGATTTTTAAAATATTTCTTTCCTTTGAGTGTTTTGAAACATACTTCCTCCAGGGGGTGCCAGATTAACACCACTGGAAAATAAAAATGTGTGGGTTTCCACAAGGACAGAACTGTCCATCCTGCACATTTCAAAGTACCTCGTGAGTGATGCACCCCTCCAGTCTGAGCCAAAGACTCCAGTGTCCAGAGTGAAATTTTTCAGCTGTTCATTTGTAAAACTCTCTTGAAGTCAGAAACTGCTGACCGGTCCTACAATTAATGTCATACACATTCTCTGCCGAGTTCAGATAGGACACAGCCCTCAGAAAAGAGCTTTAAGAGTGGCTGAGTGGAGAAATATATCCGTCTCAGCCCTTGGGAAAAAGAGACCTTGGGGAGGGGAGAAGTAACAAATGCAGTGGCAGCTGTATGTAGCTTCAACCTGCTTATGAATAAGGACAGAAACCTGGACACAAGAACTAAAATGACACAGAAAAGCTGGGGAAAACATGGTCAGGGGTGTCATCAGGTTTTCTGTACATCTGCAGGGAAAGTCAGCTATGAATAGAATGTCTGTAAATGTCATTAGAGCAGAGGAGAAGTTTCACTGGCTCAGAAAATAGAGATCTATCACTTAAAATAAAAACTTTGCCTTGAACAAGCGACCACTTTACTCTTAGGGAAATTGATCTAATCACTATTTCCAGACAAAGGAGCAAGAAGAAAAGAAAAAGGTTGAGAAGTCATATAATAATATCAAAACCTTTTTGACATTTCACAGCTCATGTTTTTATCTACACAGAAGTCAAATAAACACAGTCAAGCCATTCTGAATCCTACAGAAATATTACTGAAAGAGTGCCTGTCTATCTTCTACCTGACAGGAAAATCTCCCCTGGGTAATTATTTAAAGAGAAAATTTCTGTGAGACTCCAGTACTAAAAGACAAAATCTCTAATATATACTTAATTTGTCCTCTTGCAAATTTACTTTTCTTTCTTTGAGATTAGCAACAACAGTCAATGCTGGCAGTGAAAACCAACATAATTAATCTGTAATATCATATAGGTGTAGACATTGCCAGAATGAAAGAAGACCCTGAATATTATATTAATCCACTATTAGTGTGATCTTGGATGCAGGGCTATCAGTTAACACCCTAATGAGATGCAGAAGAGGTGCTCGTTATTCCAAAAAATCACCTCACTCAATTTTCAGCTGCATATAACAGTGGAGCTCCAGTGCAGTCACTGGTTGACAACTTTGCATCAGCTAAAACTATGATCACTTGTCTAGACTTTGAATTGTGAAAGCACGGTGAATTCATGAACCAAAACCTTGAGCGCTGGGAGTGATTTCTGTGACCGTGCAGGGAGCTGTGCCTGGTGTAGGCACTGAACCAGAGAAAACAGATAAGATTTAGAAATCACCTGCAGTACATGCCTGGAAGTCTAGTAATTGTTTTTGTCAATGATAACATGCCCTTAATTGCATGATCTTCAGACTAGACACTGGGATTAATGGAACATTTAACTTTATTCCTCACTTTCTCTTAATTCTAGAGACACATTGATATTTTCATTTTGCATTACCTTTGTAGATGCAGGCTTGCACACTAACCTGGTTTATGCTGAATTGTCTCCTGAGAAAGCAAAGGGTCCGTCTCCTGTACAGAAACAAAAGTTCCCATAACATCTTGTCTGGCTTATTATTGGCAGGGAGTTAACCCTGGGGGTTAACTGGGCAGCATTTTTTATTTGTTATTTGATTTGTTAAAACTCCCTGCTGTGGATATTAAGAGGAAATGGGCCATAATTCAGGAGCAGTAGTTCTGATGGACAGTGAGATGGAAGGTTTCATATTAAAGCCTTAGGAGGCCAAAAAGAAAATTGAAAATCTGGAAGTATTGGCTGATGAGCACTATACTTTCATTATAAAGAACACCAAGTTCTATAAACTTCTTGGTGGGAGGGATAAGAGCAGAATGAAAACAGTGACCTTGAGATCAGTGTCAGGCTAGAGAATAGTAGGTTTACAACAGAGGCCAAGTAAAGGAGAGGAAGAGGAAATGCAGGTCAAGACATCATTTTCAACTTTGACCTCGTTCTGGGCACTCCTGGTCAAAAAATGTCCACATTCATAGTTTCTCTCTGTAAACCAAACCAGATATATGATTTCTCTCCATCCATGAAGCTGGGACCCCTAACTAGGTTCTCTTTGCTTTGTATCTTCACTGCTGCATTATTCTCTTTGTTCTTGCCATTTGGTGTTTTGCCCCATTCCTTTTCCTAGCCAGTGGCCTGTTTTGACCACATCACTTTCTATTTACAGCCCTCCTTTGATTCACCATTCTCTATGTAGCAAGGAAAAAGCTATTCTATTAATTTTCCAAGACCTGTCTTGACCCAAGTCTATCCAGCCTATAATTTTAATTAACTTTTAGGAGTCAAAGCCCACCTCTTACCTGCCACACTGCCAGCCTGTTATCACCTCTTTGCTACATTTTCCCACATTTCCTCCTAAGCCTGGTCTCAGTCTAAAGAAATCATATTGTAGACCATTATTTGGAGTAGGCTTTGAGAAGCCAAAAAGCATATATTATCTGCTGGCTAACTGGAGGCAACTGGCTATGATTTATGGGGGTGTTGGAACACCCATAACTCAGCATCCAAAGCCACTGAGAGCATGGGACAACGTGGGTGTTGGCACACCATCTCCATGTGTTTTTTCATATGTGAACCTGGCTACTTAAACACTCTGCATTCAGGTTTGACAGACTGTAAAGCACTGGAAGTCACAGTCCCAAAATATTAGTCTTGTTACTCGTTTTATGGCATTCTCATCTTTTACAGCAGTGTATATGTGGAGCAGCAATGGTTCAAGAGCTCACCTAAATCATTGGTTTGCAGTTTATGGTCTGCAGAGCCTGGCAAGCCCATGAAAAACTTCTAAAGAGTCTGCAAAAAGTGATTGAGAAAAAGAAAATTCGTATGTGCCAGACAGCAATTTACATATGTGAAATTCCTAAAAGAGCCTGCACTACTGCTGGAAATTTTTTTAGGGGTCCACAAATCAAAAAAGGTTGAAAAACCACTGACCTAAATCTTCTCCCACAACAGCAAATTGCCTAGAACTGCAGCAATTTGAGAACTTGGCACTAAGAAATGGCATGACAGCTAAGCAGCACTGAATCTCTGCAGCTTCTCACAGATGTAAGTGGAAGTGAGCAGGACAGGCACATATCTGTTTTGCCTTTGTAAGTATTTGTTCAGGAATTAGTGTTAAAACAGACACAGAGAACAAAAAGGACAGCCCGACTCAATGCTAACTAAGTAATCTTGACTACAGATTACTGCATGCAGCAACTTTGGAGATAGTTGTGTTCCTTATACAGATTGGTAATTTCAAAGAGTGAACTTTCACTAATTAAAAAAAAAATCAGACAAGGACAATCCTTATTAAGGCATCATGTCATTATTTCAGTAGATTCTCTGGAAGTAAGCTTGTTTCTGTGCTAATTTTTCTTCTGGCAGAACCAATTCATTCTTGGCCTTTACAAGCTGGTCTTTTACATTTGATTCAAAATTGGATTTGGGCCTCTGGAGATATCTGATGTCAGCCTTCCTAATGTAGTGTCAACATGAAGACACAAAGAGATAAAAGTCAGTTTCACTTAGAGTTTCCTTTTTCCAGGATCTAATATGGACTTTTCACTCTCTTTCACTTTTGCAGTCTGGATCATTGCATCTTGTCGTGAGTCACATGAAGGCAGAGAGCAATAGAGTGCTTAGCCAGCCTCCCTGGTTTATAGGCAGGGTCACTAACACAGCTGGAACACATACTTATGCTTCATGATATCACCTCATAAAATGATCACATAGCAGACAAATTTTAAGTGCGTATTGGAAAAGCAGAAACTCTGGGGTCAGGGTGGCGCAGAGTGGAGGAAGGGTAAATGTAGGCTACAATGAGAAATAATGAGACTCCCTTTGCTGGAGGAAATGGTCAAACATTAGCATTTCAATAGAAGAGGTCAAACCATTTCATCCAATACAGGATGTCATTCCCTGCAGATCAAGCTAATACAACCCGTAACATCTGTTGTCCCTCCTGCCTCCTTCCCTGGCCCGGCATGCAGTCTGTGCTGATCTGGATCACATGAATTAAACAACTAAAAATGGGACACAAAGAAAAAAGAAAAAGAACACAGAATATCTCAGAGGTGTTAAGGAAAACTGTGTAGGCACACAGCTCAGGACTTTCACAAGACATGCAGAGAAAGACTGAATTACAATTCTCTGGACAACCTTAGTTCTATCCCATCCAGGCAGGTTAATTTACTCTTTCCCTGGAAGTATGAAAATGCTGTGACTAAAAAAACAAACAAACCAGAAAACACGCACAAAACATAAAAAACAACCAAAAACCCCAAGAAAATCAACACAAAAACCAACCAAACCCTCTTCCCCCTGCATTTGCCAATCTACAGCACATTCATGGTCCAAATACCTAGGGAATCAAATTTTTACTACCACCACCACCACTGCAGAAAGTAAAGCTGCTTTTTGCAGTGTCTTGCTTAGTAAGTTATATTTCACAAAGGCTGTAGAGGAGGCATTTTGTTCCAGGTCTCACACATGGCAATTGAGACAGGATTTTAAGCCACAGGTAGAACATCACCTTTCTGCCATATTGCCTATCTTCTTAAAAAGGCAAGAAAAATCCTCATGTTCAGATGAGCTGTACAGCTGTTCAGTTTTGCAGAAGTCTTGTGAATTTTCCAAGGTGCTGTTTTCTCCTTTTCTTACACCAATGTCTAATTTAACACCACCTATTTTGTTGTTTTCTCAGCAGTCACTGCCCAATAGCACATCCTCCCATCAGCTTAGCAGTGTAAACCAGCCAAGAGCACATTAAAGATTTGATTGGATTCAGCTGGATCTTTCTGCATTGTGGGAAGAGCAGACAAGCATTTGAATAGAGTTTCTAGGTGTTGGTCTGGACATATACATCAATCCCTTGCCAGAAAGAAAAAAACCAGCATCCCATTTTTCATAGTGCTTTTCTTTAATGACATTTCCTTCCTTCCATTAAGCAAATGTCCAGGGGAGATAAATTAATTGCTTTGTATATCTAGAGGATCTTTGAAACCCTTGATCGAGGCTAAGTGTGCAAGAATGAGAAAAATAAGAGGGAGCTGAATGGAGGAAGGAGATTTAAACACACAGATTCTCAGACTGCAAAACAATAATAAAGAGCTAGAAAATTGAGGCATGGCACAAGAAAATAACTCAGACATAGGGATACTCCAAAATAACACAGCTGCTAGAGGAGAAAAAAACCAACACAAAAGGACCTCATGCAGCAGAGGAGAGTTGATATTCGGCAATGCTCAGAAATTTTAATACTGATGTGTAAAATTAAACCATGACAGCAGAATAGGCTTATCTGCAAGCGTCATGTTACTTCCCCTGGGATCACTACCTTCCCACTGGTGCTTCTGTCATCTTCTCCTCCCCCCTCCAAATCTCACTTGACCTGAATTCTCGTGATTTGACTCCATAATCCTCCAGTTTCCACTGTATGCACACAAAAGATTATTGTACAAAAGCAAATTCCCAGGGCCTTGGGCTTTACTTTCCATTTAGTTAAAGAATTATCCTACAGCAGTTTAGGTGCTGGGAAACTTGTCCTGTAGATTATTGCCTACAGGGCAAATGCTGAGGAGGCTGCTAACGAGAGAACAGATGTTCAGTGGCTTATGAGCCTTGCTGAATGTAAATATCTTCAGCACAGTGCCTGTCAATAAGCCTCTGCCTGAGAATCACAAACCTTATGGACAAAATTCACCCCCTTTTTAAGATGCATGGGCTTAGGCAGAATTACACTGAGGAAGAAGTTGTTCCTTCATCTGCACCAGAGAGCCAGAGTTTAAAAGCTTGTATAGACACTGAGACCGAATGTAATGAAAAGAGTCAAGAGAAAATGCACCTCTTGGATCTGCTATGACAGAGCTGGCCTAAAATAAACAGATTGCACTAAAAAATTGGTATTAGGGGTGAAAGATTTTACAGTGACTGGATTTCTAAAAGTTTGTTTGTCTCCATAAAAGGATGTTCTGCTTACATGGCTTCAGTAGGTGATGTCTTTTCAGGGAGCAGTAACTTAAGGGGGGTGGATACCCCTGGACTCTCCTGAGCATCAATCACTGTGCATCCCTGCACACCCCTCTGCCTCCCCCCTGTAACACCTGTAAGACCTTAGACAGTCTCTGAGGCAAAATGTGGGAAGAATTTAAGCCTCCTTTTCCAATCTTCTGAACACCTTTAAACTTTCAGCTACCAAAGCAGTCCTGTTTTCTCCCCATTGCCTGATGAGTGACCCTCAGAGCACATACACTCGAGTGAGGGCTGAGTAGCTGATCACAATCAGTTGATGGTTCTGAGTGGTTTTTTTCTTTACAAGATTTCTTGACAGAAGACCAAGATATGCAAGGAGATCACTTGCCCTCAAGTTTTAGCTCTTCCAGCCACCCTTTCTGGGACAAGAGCAGGCTGACCTTGCTCTGCACCTCATCTTTGCCATGGCAAAGCTCAGTTGTACCTATATTGCTGGACAGCCACGAGCTCTTGCTGGTCACAGACTGTCACTTCACTGTTGAAGTGTAGTAACTGCACTCTGCCATGAAGTTGTTTGGTACAATTTTCAGGATCCATTAAGGAGTGCTTCCAGCTGAGTTTGCCACACCTCTTTGCCTTTGCCAAGTGGCGCTCAAAGTTCCCAGTTATGGCATGAGAAGGGAAGGCAAGTGAGCAGGGTCTCTCCTCTGTCACTGAATCCATGAAACCATGAAGGGGCTGTTTTTTTCTGGGAGTCCTCTGTTACAAGGTCATAATCACAGTCTGAGAAATAAACAGACTCCACCATGTACAACATTTAACTGAAAAGACTGGCTGGCAAGCTGAAACTTGGGAGACCTGGGTCAGCTACTGAACTGTTTTATGATGTGGAACAAATCACTGTGCTGTGTTCACCCCTCTGTCCCTCCCCGAACAGATTGCCAGCTCTGCACAGACAAGACTTGAGTTTTATTAAACATGTATACTCTACTGAGCACACTGCAACCTTTGTCTCACCTGAGGCTTCTAGGTGTTCTTGCAACACACATAATAACACTTAACAGTTCAATCTCTTATGGTGGGAAGTCTGATGAAAAATACATAGCGTGTGCCTTTGTGTATATAAAAGCGATTGGCACGGAAAGATGCCACAGAAAATCCTGTAATTACAATCTAGTCTTTTGGAGGTAGAGATTTCCTGCTGCAATGTGCTCACCTCTGAGTGGAGAGCACAGGAGCAGCAGCACTGCCAGGACAGAGATGCAGCATCTGCACCAGGAACAGGGCAGGACCCAACCTGCTCAGCCTCGCTCCACCCCTTTGCATTTTCCCCGCAGGCAAAACCACAGCTGGCAGAGCTGAGCTATCCCAGCCGGGTCCCGGCCAGGACACCAAGATGAACAACCCCAGTTCTCATCAGAACTGTCCCCGTTTATTATTACCTGACCAAAGTCCTCTGCAGCACCTCGATGCTCCTGTAGGCACTAAACCTGCACCCACCCAGCCCTACGTGGCACTGGGGCAGAACAGGGCCACAGCAGCCAGGCTGAAGGTGAGTAGGTAAGAGGTACGTTAGCATATAAAGCTCCATGAAAATATAGAAATATTATGTACTTCAAACACTGCTGAACTTTACTTTAGTTGCTCCATCGTTAGGATGAGCTTGTTAGTAGCTGTAATGTTTTGCTTTTAAGCAAAGCTATTTGCACGTGTCCTAAGCGCTTCAGTATCCGTGGGACAAAGCAGGATCTACGGCAAGGCTGCACATGACTTGCTGAGTTTTGGCAGGACAGGCTAAGATTTACTACCCCGCCTTGCGCTTCCGTAGCGGGGGGAATTACGACTTCCAGTGCGACCGGCTGGGGGCTACCTGTGCGCGGCGGCGGGGCCGGCGGGGAGCGCGTCGGGCGCAGCGATGCCTCTCGGCTGTCCTTGTGCTTCGGCGCCACTAGATGGCAATGTGGGTCTTCCGCAGCCCTGGGACGGCAGCCTTGGGGAAGCCCGGGGGTGGGTACTCCTGTGCACCCCTGAGCACCACCGAGCGTCCCTGCACGCTCCTCTGCTTCCCGCCCTGTAGCCCCTAAAGACCTCAGGAGGACTTCTGGGAAAAACGTGGAAAGAAATGCTCCCGGGTGGCTGTCATTGTCCTGTGCCTCCAACAACTGCCTCTCTTCCCAAATTAGACTTTATCCTTCCCCGGAAATAAAAGCTGCAGCCAGCAGCAGGGCCGTTAGTGCTGGCTCTCGTGTTCCTGTCGACAGGGAGCAACATCTCGCTGCCCAGCCTGACCTGCTATTGCTAGGATTCACAGTATCCATGGAAGACAGTACGGGGCACGAAACCTCATCTGCAGGCAGCCCATGTACCAGCATTGCATTTGTGCCCAAGCTGTCACAGGGCCACAGACCTGCAGCTGTACAGGCAGTGCTGGTACGGGCACCACCAGGCACTGCCATCACTAGCTGCCTTCTGCAAATTTTCTGCCCAGAAAGGGTTAACATTTCCTTTCCAGAGTCCAGAGTAACTTTTCTGAGGGTTGGTTTCTGAACATTTTATTAATCACCCTTAATCCAGTGAATTTTTCTTTAAAAGAGAGCATTTTTCTTAATAAAAAGTCACAGACAGCCTTTTCTGTTGTTGCCTTTGGATGGAGTTTTGTCTGTCAGTCATGGGCAGGTTTTTAAGAGGAAATTTTAAGGTGAATGATAAAGAACACCCTGAACTCTGTAATACAGAGATGATCTGCTACTGGGTTTCTAGTTTCTGTTCAGTTTTTAAATCTGCCATGCAATGGAACATTTAATATTTCAGTTTCAGAATTAATGGGCTTATCTCCTGTCTTACACCTTACTTTTCAGGGTTACCTCGCCTCTGAGCTCTCTCTGTGCCCGTGGCACAGCCAGAATTAGCATTTTGCAGCAAGAGCTGTGCTCTGCAGGAGTGAGTGGTGGTGAACACTGGGCTGTCAGTCCATGCAGACAAACTCCCCAGCCTAATTTGTGCTGCCACTTGCACCAGGGACTTACCATTAATTCTGTTGTCATTCCTTGTCTGCTTTAACATGATTGCTTTCAAGAATTCTCTCTCCAGGAAAACATCTGCATTTTGGATTAGTTTTCCCTAGACAGATTTACCTACAGTTTTCCACATTAAATCTCCCTATTTTGTTGCTTTCTAGTCTATCTAGGTCCTTTTTTTGTTTTTATTCCTCCAGGTGCATTAAAAAATCTCCCCATTTAGTGGAGTGAGCAGACTGCTCTGGTATCCCAATTTACTCTTTGTATTCAACTATGAATGAATCACACATTCCTGGATGTCCTTCTGTAACACAGTGCATTCACTTCCTGCAGTCCTTTGTTTACAGTTCATGATTTTGTCATCTGCATGATTGTGCCAATACCCAAAAGGATTTAAATTACTGTTTCCATCAGTCACATATGAAAAAGCTATAAAAACCAGAATAACTCCCCCAATTGTTCTGCTTATCAGCCATAATTACATTATCTTCTGAATGTTAAAAGATTTTCTTTTTGGTATCTGCAGTATTTTACTAAGTATAAGCTTACAGTAACTTCCAGATGACTATTGATTCCTGTTTGAAAATTGTCTGGATATTTAATTTTCACCCTATTTTCTGCCAGTATAATATCAGTTGTCCATTGCTTAGTTGTAATTAGCAAAAAATATTATTTGGTCCTTTAATTCATGGATATAACATTATAAATAGACCCATAAAAGAAATAAAATTTTTTGAATGACAGCAATCATGTCTAGCAACAGAATGAAATGAGATGGAGAATGAATTTAAAGTGTACTTTTCCGCTGGTTGTTTTATCCATGTACTGAATTCAGGATGAAAACATATATAGAATGTGTGTCCCCAAAACACGCTTCCCTTGTCAGCATTCGTGTATTTCATCCAGATATGATTTTATTTTCGACCCTCATACTCTGAGGTCAAATACTACACAACCTGTCTTGAAAACAGGAGCAGAGCTGGAGGTCGTGGCTGTGCCAACAGCTGGGGCTGCCACAGCCCCTAAAGCTCTCCGTTATTAAAGGCTGTGAGAAAGCTCCCCCTGAGGGACACGCAGGTGGCAGAGCTGCCCGGAGTGCCAGTGCAGTCCCGTGCACCCCCGTGCCTGCAGGACGGTCCCTGTTCCCGGTCTGTACAGCGCCGCTTGGCCATCCGTGAGGAGAGGGGGGCGGCTCGGTGCTAACTCCCCGCGCTCCCTGCAGGGGAAGCAATAACCGCTACGCAGCACGCACGCCTTAATTTTCTACTTCGTGTCCCAACATTGCTCACAGTGAGAGCTGCTTCCATTTGCCTCTGCTCTTTCCTTAATGGAGACAGATCCTCCATCTTATGTTCACTCTTACTCCTGATAGGTTTGCAATTTGAGCACTGCACTATGATCTTCTCCAAGGTCTTTTTCTCTCAAGGCATTTCACTGCTCTTTTCTTTAGAATGCCCTTGAGAGCCAGGACACCAGTACTGCATCCTTCTGACGAGTCACAGTAACAGGATTTTTACTTCTACAACTGGCCTCTTGGCCTATCAGGTCCTCACAGCAACCACAACAAGAACTCTCCAGTTTGCAATACTTCTCCCCAAACTCAAGCACTCCATTGCTTTAATATCACTGAGACATGACTCGCTCCCCCCATCCTTCCTGCAGGACTTTTTAAACGTTCCTAAGATTCCTTTGTTCATTATTATTTTAAAGCTGAGCATGGGGTCGAGCAGCTCAGTTCCCAGTGCGCTAAGACACTGGTCACACCGGTGCCTTCTGCTGTCTACCACAGAGCGTGAATTCATCCCTCCTGTGGGGGAGAATGGCAGTGTGCACATAAAGACCTTGCTTAGCCTGATACTGATCTTCGAGGCCGTTGTGCTTTGCCTTATTCCCCTTCTCTAGATCCTCCCACTCTTGCTCCCTTTATCTTCACAGAGGATGATAGTGAAGTGTGGGCACGGTGGAAGTTGAAGATTCACTGTGATCATTAGCAAGAGCAATTAGCAAAAGCCTGCGTTCACCTGAATGGCATGACAGAGTGTGGGGCATGTCCTCCAAATCCCATCCCCTCTCTAGGCTGTGCAAAGTCCTGTAGGATCAGAACTCCCAGGTTAGCTTTGCTGACAGGCAGACAAAGGCAGACAGACAGTGCTCCTCCCTCACTCTTATTCAGCTGTCCCTCCTCCTCCTCCCACCTGTGAGGCTTTTGCGGTTAGAGCTTAGTGCATTCAGCTGTCTTCCACCTCCATCATTGCTTTGATAACTGATAGCAGTGAAGGTATTACTTAAAGAATCTGGGTGACTGTTAGCAAAATAAACAGAAGATGAAAGATACGGCAGTCTCGTTGGTGCGTAATTACCTTAAAGGAAGTTCTGTTTGCTAGTACTGTTGTTTTGATGTGCTAAATAGCTTGGGCTTAACGCCCCAGCAGATACTAAAACTAAGTAACTAGTTCCCAATGATTCTATTCCAAGATTACAGAGTCTGGGTAGGTAAGGGAGGAGTATCCACAAGGCAGTGGTGTGTAAGGAGTGCTCCCAAATCACCCGATGTGGCCGACGGGAGGCTCGTCTTCAGAGGAAGCTCTGGTGTCAGCACAGCAAAACCCGACTATGCGATGCCTCCAGGTGGGTGGGTGGCTCTCTCAAAGTCACCTCCTCCCTTCCCACCAGCTTGCTCTTGAGGAGATGTTCTCAGGTGTGCAGCCAGGAGAGCTCTCTGCATTCATTCTGCAGTGCTCTGCAGGGAGCACTTGCTCCCCAGTTCTTCCCGTAGGGAGGATTTTCTCCCTTACCTCTGAACTGGGTTGGAAGAAGCTTCAGCTGGTTTGTAGGCAGCTGGGTTACCTGCTTGTGTACATCATCTGAGCTGTGTGTGATTGCAGGGTTCCACTCTTTTATTTAATTGTCTGCCTGGAAGCATCTTCTGACCTAATTATGCCCGCAGTTGTGTCACTTGGTTTGTCATGTGTGCTGAGCGGCACTATGTGAGCAGGGCCCGCTGTGCACACGCTGGCACACAACTGACCTAATAGAGACTGACAGTGGGTATTGGGTTTTTTAAGACTAAGAAGTCTCCTGGGGGGTTAGTAATCCCCTAGAGGTGCCATTCGCTTATGATAACCACACCTTTGAAATTGTTTTATTGCTTTAATTATGTGGTGGTGATGGAAAATGGGGAACATGCCACATTTATTATTTATGCTGGTAAAAAAAGAAAGTTAGCAATTAGAAGCTTTAAACCACAGGTTCAGCAGAACTACATGACTTAAATTTATTAATTTTTGAACTGTGCACCCCAGCACTGGGATGCCCTTATTGTCCAGGTTTGTTATGTTGAGCTGCCTACAGAAACCACGGCAAAGTGGCAGGGCCAGCACAATTACCATTGTAAGATGGATACACGTCTTACTGCAGGGATGGGTGGAGATTTCCTGGTGGGGAGCTGTTGGAACAGTGCTTTATGATATCTGAACTACTCTTGTGCTATGATAATTCTGTCTTGCTTAAGTGCTTGCTGCCTCTCTGTGCTGCGCAGTCATGCTGTGGCAGCTGCTGTGTGCATCTGATCGAAACTCGCTGCTTCCACACACACTTAATTGGTAAAATTGCCACATATTGTTTATAAAAAAGTGTGGAAAGAGTGAGCAGAATTTTGGTCCCCAGGATTGTAGAGCAGTGGCTCTGCTGCCACACAGCTGGGAATCACAGTCTGTCAGCTCAAGGCAACAGAGAGAGGATGCATGTTGTACCATATGTGTCATGACATCTACATCTGAGTGGAGCAGCTCTACTGAAATAAAAGAAGCTGGTGCTGCTCATGGTTGAGTATAACATCAGGCCCTTCAAGGCTGCCATGCTTCCAAAGTGTGGGGTTTTAACCTGAGCACCCAAAGGGACACCAACGCCACAGCAGAACGGAAGGGAAAGGTAGGAAAGTTAGGCTTGTCATAAAAGAAACGCACCAAGACATCAACTCTCCGTGCCTGGAGCTGTAATGGAAGCAATTTCACTAATCTGCCTTGCAGGTCGCTTTCTCATTCTGTGTGATCCTTCAGTGAGGCTGCAAGTGTGTTTGATTGCTTCACCTTAGGATCAAATAAGCAGAGGGCTGACTGGGTGTTTTATCTGCAGTTGGAAGAAAATGGAGGCGAGAGAGAGCAGAGTTTCTATTAAGAAGAGAGAGATCAATGCACCCAAATTTAATTGGAATTGCACGAGCAGGCAAGAGGTGTCAAGCTCTGGGTTCATGCATAGATTGTGTGGGTGTCCCATGTAGTACATTTTGAACATCTGCAGCATGACTATCTCTGCCTTGTACTTTGGTCCTTGCTATGAGCTTTCATGTTGGTTACTGATGTATTACATCCTGATTTCTATTGTACACCCTTGTGCCCTTTGCGTCATGGCACTGCACCACTCCCACTGACGGGCTGTGTGCAGACAGAGGTGAGCCAGGACCTTCTCCATGACTTGGTTTCTCCTTGACTCTAACAGCCTCAATGTTATCAGTGTCACACCCATGCCCTTACCACAGCCTGGAGAGAAATCCTTTCCCTGAAGCAAACCCTGAAGCAAACTTAGGCCAGCAATGGGCTATGTCCAGGGCCTGATGCTGTGAGTGAGCAACACTGGAGTGCAACACCTGCCTGTGCAGGGCAAAGCAGGACCCCTGAAGTCATTAACATCCTTCTATTAATTGGAATCCATGTTGCTCCTTTGAAGGCTGATTCCATGGCTTAACACAGGAAGATTGCATTAATATCGGTCACTGGCACCCACATTACTTAGGCAAGAAGAAACTGCTTAGCCTGGGTTCTCCAGCCTGCATCCCATACCTGACAAGCTCTCACTTTGCCGGAGCTGATTCACTTTGTGTGTGTCTCTTTTTCTCCAGGCAAAATCCTTAGGGCTGAACATCCCTTCCCAGAGAAAGTACAGATGATTCTAGCCAGGCTGGTGAAGGGTTGGAGCTCGTGCAGTCAGCACTGTCAGTGTGGGCTGCTGCCACTTACAGAAGGGAATTTGGTTTAGGCCCATTCATTACCTTCTCACATGAACACCACCCTTTAACAAAACCAAGCTTTTGATTCAGGTTATTCCTGTAAGGCTGGAGCTCAGCAATCCCCATGGGCAAAGCTCGGCCTGGAGACAGGTTTTGTTTCTTTTCCTCAAGGCTGTTGTCAGCCTTGGCTATGCTCAGGGACCTTTGCTGACAGCACCAGTGGGACAAGGAGCCCACCCTCACTCGGAGGATTGTGCTGTGCAAGGAAAAAATGTTTCTGGCTCTTCTCCTGTGTATTTGGGGCAGAAAGAAGGTGTAGTTTAGATTAGAGCACTGCAACTTTATCAGTGTTTATCAATGTAGGAGTTCTGCTTCGTGAAGCATAACAGCCTCAAGTCCTTTTAAACCCTGACATTAATATGTGGTGATAAGATAACACTGGTTATCCTGTACTGGTTGCTCTAGATAAGATAAACCCTTTTATGCTTTAAAACTGGACCCAAAATTTCTGCTATGTTTTCTTTTCCTTTTAATGTAGCAAATTCCAGAAACATTTTATTTCTAAGGGAGTTGTATTTGTTAAGAGCAGATAAAAATAGTACATATCATAAATAAGACTTTCCAAACTTGCCTGAGGAGCATGAAACATTTTCTTTCAAAGACTAAATAGAAATGAGCTAGTAGGAGGTAGATTTCAATGCCTTAGAAAATTGTTGGATTAATTAGAAGCTAAAATTATTCCAAGTAAATGGTCATTTATTTTGTCAGAAGTATATCCACACAGTGATATTTCAGCAACAGTGGATGTTAATTTTAAGGTGGTTACTTTTAATTAACATGAAATAACTTTGGTAGTATTGCTTGAGACAGAAGTAGTTTGCATTTCAAGCTGGGACTGAATATCTCTGTACAAGCCAGCATATCCATAAATCTACAGCACTGACTCTCCTAGTAGAGACTATATCTTCAGAGAATTTAGAGATAGATCCATTCATTAGTGAGTTAAAATTAATAACGAGGTCCTCTATGAAATTTAGCACTTTAGTCTTGTTTGTCCCAAATGATTTTAACAATAGAGTAACAGACTCTTCACATTTTCCATATAATTAAAAATAATTGAAATTACATACATTAGTTGTAATTAAGCTATGCAGCTAAGAGTGGTTGTATCTAATTGCTATGATTATATAGGCTACAAATAATCTCAAGGAATGAAAGTGGAATTATTATGACAGAAGAACTCAGCCTCTCACCACCTTCCCATGACTGATGGTATGCACAAGGGGAAGGATATCTCTGGGATGAGGCAGTGCTCCATCTGAAGGGAATGCTTTGGGAGCTGAGCTGGCTCAGCTGCCCCAGTTTTTAAGTTCATGTACATGCCACAAACCTCATCATTAAAGGCTGCCCCTTTCCTCAGCTTTAGGGTAGCACTTGTGAGGGGGAGAAACTGAAGTGGGAATGCAGCCACTGTAAAGCATTGAAGCCTTTGGTATAGGGTCTGGCACAGCCTGTAACCCACTGAATTAGCTGAAAATTCAGCTCCACATTCACCAATCCATCCCAGTTACATCAGGCATGCCCTTACCCCTGCACCAGGTGCACGGCAGGAGCTGTACCGCTCTCAGAAGGTGACCCTGTGGTAGCAAACTCCTGGCTTTAGCTCCAGTGATTTCCATGTCCCTGTGCAAAAGTTCTGCGGCTGCAGAGCACCTCCAGGCTACTTTGTCCAGCTGCTTCACACCAAAACTGCCCACAGCGGTGCCAAAAAGGGGCAAGGAAACAAAACAAAACATCCCCCACCACTCCATTGCTTGGAAAGCTCAGTCTGAAGTGATCAAGCCTAAACCACAAATCTGTGGTCATTCTGTAGGTCACTGGGTGCTGGGGATGTCATACCGTTAAAATCACCTTTTTGTTTGTGCTCTGCTGAGGCTTTTTGAATAATGTGTCTTTAAAATGCAGCTCAGATTGGTGGTTCCTACATTGTTAATGATAGTTTGGGGAATAACAATTCCATATAATACCATATAATATTATATCAATTTTAGTGGTTTTTTTCCTTTTCACTGGCTTGGAAATATTGAGCTTCATTTCATGGAAAACCCGGGGAAAAAAATGTTTCTAGACTTTTTGGTATGGGAGTAAGCCCAAAGATTTGAAATGATGCTGTTGTAATCTGCCCTCTCGCCACCTGCAGCTGGTTTGTGTATGACAGGCCCCAGAATGCAGGGCTGTGTCATGTCTTGCAGGGTGTTAGAAAAATGAACATTTCAGCAAGGTTTTGGCCTCTACAGCACATGGGAGTAGAAGGGACATGACTCCGTGTTGCCAGCTGTTCACATGCCCCCATCCCAAGGCAAAACAGGACCCCTAAAGCATTTGCCTGGTACACCAGCAGCAGAGCAGATGCAAAAGTTTGTGCTCAACACACAGTAGGCAACAAAGAATTATAAACTGCCCAAATTTTCCTCCTTGGAGTGCATTGGGAATGACTGACAGGGGTGCCAAGCAAAGCCTCTTGGAATATACGGCACATGGAAACCTTCCTGGTAATTAATGGGGGATTGTGCTTTGGGCAAGTGGCTGCTGAAGCCTCTCCCACCCTGTGTCTGTCCCTAACTCAGGCCTGGTCTCTGCCAAGGAAGGCCTGCTTTTTCCCAAACTCCAAACACTCCAGAGAAGGTTGTAACCTTCAGGCATCCACTTTGGCTAAAACCTCCTGGCATGCTTCAGCCTGCTCCTCCATGAGATCCCAAGAATCCACTTGCAGTTCTGTTTCATAGCCCAACATTGCACTATCAGTTTTATCCTTGAAAGGCTCAGCTGTCTACCTTCAGGCTTAGCAACATGACTGCAAGAAAATACTTATTTACGCATAGGTGTAAATTAGTGACAAGTATGGCAATCTGGCTGATTTCCCTCTTGTCATTTCTCTGATAATCTGCATCCTGTAAAGTTTAGGGTACAGATTTAGACAGCCTAGGGGTAACCACATGGCCAAGTGTGCTTGCACTAGCATTATTACAATGGGGAAGGAAAGTCTTTAAAACAAAAGCAACCCAAAAAATCCACTCAGGGTGGACAGACCATGATATTGATGGGGGGCAGGGTGGAAGACTGCAGGAAAGTGAGAGAAACCATTAATATTTCACACCATTAGTCAGGAGCCTGGGGACCTGCTGTAGAAAGTAAAAAACCCATATAATTTAGTCGAGGGAATTCAGCCAAAAAAATTAGAAGTTTCTTTTCTTTTTTTTCAATGTAATAACTTTTTACTCCATTTAATTTCCAGTTTAACCATCTGAACAGATAAGAGAAAAATACTGTGAGCTAGGGAATAATCTGAACTGAGGGAGAGAAAAAATGCTGAGAAACTTCCAGTCATGTTCACAAAAAAGAATCGCTGAAGACACCAGAGAAACCAGGAGGCAAGTAAATCAGGAGAAAACCAGCTCTTCCTACCCCATCCCAAGAAACACAAGGAACCTGCTGTGCATTTTCGATCTGGCAGCAGTGCAGAGCAGCACAGGATTTGTGTACATGAGATCCCACCAGCAACTCCTGAGTTTTCAGGTTCAGTAAATCCCAGTCTCCAGCTATTGCTGCTGGAGAGATCAAGTCACAAACTGTGCAATGGGTTTTATTTATTCTGTTTAAAAGCTAAAATACTAGCTTTGGTACAACTTGTGGCTGTACTCCCGTAGTTTTTGCTAATAAATATCTTGAAATGGATAATGATATCCTCATGATATTTTCTTATCCTCCTCAAAACACCGAATACTTAAGAGTAATCAAGAAGCCACAGCAACTGCTCCTGGCAGGAAGCTGCCAAGCTGTTATCCAGAAGCCTGACCAGCATTATTTGGAACAGATGCTCTTTCAGCTTTGTAATTTTCAGCCAAAAACAACGGCAGTAAGTGAAAGTAAAGCTGTGGGTCAAAGGAAGGCTAAACTGTATGAGAATCATGTGAAAATATTTTTGATTTCACACATCCTCTCATTTACAGCACGTGCTTCTGAAATGGTCTGTGAACATTAGCGTGCAGCTACAGGTCTGGCCTTCAAGTCCATGGCCTGGATTTGCCAACAGTTGGGACTCACTGGAAGCACAGTCACCATCCTGCTGGAGCCCTGGACACTGCCTGTGCCAAAGGAGAAGCTCCTGTGCCTCCCAAGGCTGGGGATGGGCCAGACTTGAGGCTCTGTTGCTACCTGCAACCCCTACCAGCCCTTGGGAAGGGCACTGCCTGGCAGTGTGGGCCAAGCAGGGGAATGTTGGTGCAGCCAGCAGCCTCTGGCTGGGTAAAATCCTCAGTCCTCTCTGTGAGCCCAGAGCAGTCACCAGTGTAGGCAGAGAGGAAGGAGATGCTCACCTGCACAGCCTCTCAGCACCCAGGGGCTCACCTGGCTCCAGGGAGGCAGGTCCCATCCTCAGGAGCTCCCAGGGCTGCACGGGACAGGGCACAGCACAAGGGCTGCAAAGCAAGGTGAAGCTTTCATTTAGTGGGGCCAGGCAGGCAAACCCTGGTCTCTCCAGCTGGATGAAGGGTCCGTTGGGCTCATGCCGCTCCTTCCTTTGCTCAGCAAGCTCAGTTTAACAGAGCTAACGAAACAAGCAGGTCTCGGGAAATAAATACTTTCAATCTCTGTTTTTTATTGCCTGTAAAATAGCAGGAGGCTTTCAAAGCAACATCAAACCCTGTTAAAAAACGTAGAGAAAATTAAAGAAATGTTTCTTGTCTCAGATCCAGCCCTTTTCACCTTAACTTTCCATCATGGTATATAAAATTTTGTATATTTTGGCAGAGCAGAGAAATAACTTTCTCCTTTCTCTTCCTTGCACAGCCCAGGAGCTCTGAGTGAGCTTTAAACCAGTTTTGCACAAACACAGAATGGCCAAATAATAGAGCAAGAAAACAGCATTAAACTTTGTAGACAATCAACTTTATTCTGTGCACAGCAGCTACTTTCTCCTGCTCTCAGCAGAAAAAAAAATTTACAAGTGTTCTGGGAAAGCATTAAAAACCAAACACATCCAGACAAAGTCTAGTGCAAGCTACTTGGAAATAGATCTGTGCATCACCTTCTGAAAGGCTCATTCCAGCTGTGCTGGTGTAGCCAAGATGATGGCAGCCAAAACAAATACACCCTGTGAGTTCAGAACAGGATTGGAGTGTTGAGATTTGGGTACTGGTCATCCTTTCCTCCCAGAGAGGCAGTCACAGTCCTCTGCTTGTGAGAATCTCCTCATCAAAGACATTTTCCGCATAATTCCTTGCACACTGGCAGAGAGGAAGGATGTCTACGTATTTGGGAGAAAGTGGAACCTCCCAGCATCAGGAGTAAAAACCCAGCTACTGCAGAGAAGGGATCAAAGATAAGAGGGCAGGATTCATTCACAGGCCCACAGCCCAGCCCTTTCCACAGGGACCATATTAGGTTTGTTGTACACTCTTACTGCACTGAATGTCATCTTCCAAGCATAGCACATAACATTTTCATAAAGCACTGTTTTTAATCAAGCACAACCCTCACATCCCCAAAGGAGCTATCTGGATTCTATCCCTTTTCTCTCCTAGTCTTTTTTGCCCCCTTTTAGCTCCCTCCCTTAGAGGCTTGTGCCTCCAGCAAGGAGGGCTCCATGTGGTTCCCTTCAGAGCTCATTAACACGGGTCCATCCAGCAGGCCATGAGTGTGAACGAAGCCGCATGGAGCTGGGGCCCCACGGGGCTGTGGCACTGCCTGCACACGGGGCTGTCACACAGCAGAGCTTTAACAGCCCTGGTGAGACGTGGAAATACAGCCTGGTATGTGCTTACACAGCCCCACACATGCTGGGATGCTTAAGCAGGATGCCAGTCTTGATGTAGTGTCACTGAAACCCGGGAAGAAAATAAAAAAACCCTCTAACACTATATTTGAAGTGATAGAGAATCAGGCATTACTTTATTCGGGCCAGGATGTGCCCAGGAAGAATATTCCTAACACACATGTTTCTCCTGAAGTTTTCCTTAGATTTTATACACTCAAGACTCATAGGAACACATTATTTCAAAGCTTATTGGTACAAAATGAGGTAAACCCCAGTATCCAGGTTCTCATTGGGTCTGAGTTTCTTCATCTTCGGTGTTGATTAAATTTCCATTTTGTGATACTTCTTATCAGTCCTTTCCCGGAATAGGTGGTTTCGCTCTGCCCAGGGCATTGTCTTGGGTTGATGGTTCATTATTAGCCTCTGATGATCCTTGATGTTCTTTGCATATCTCCCGTGCATCATCCTAGCGCATCATCCTAGCTTGACCAGATGTTAAACCTATCTTTCTAAAACAAAACGGAGGAAATTCCTTCCCAAAGCAAGACCTAGCCAATTCTTACTAAAGAAACAGAAATAGAAATTTTTTTTAAAAGATACAGTTTCCAACAGTAGCAGTGGGATCCGGAAAGGCTCATACTTATGCAGTATATTAAAAACACTAAATTCAGCGTCATCCAAACAGAGTGGGTTATTTGCATACCCAGACACTGTTGCAGCTGGGGTCTGGTTTGGAACCACCTAAAATGCATTTCAGAACATCAACCCAAAACAATACTCTCATTACAGCAGTAATGGAGACCAGCCCCTTCCCAAACCCCAATCTGTGACCTCCTGTGTGATCACTAGTAGACTGGCAAGCAGCTTGTGTGGGTGAGAGTGAGACCAGGTCCCCAGGGTCAGATAGTTACCTTTGGCAGATGCTTCCTATTCAACACAAAGAAAAAGCCTTCCAAATCTGTTTGTTTCTTTAGCAAGAGCTAATGCTTGGGGTGAGGGGTTGAAGCCCTTTCCATGCACAGTTTGCAGCCGGTGAGTGCTCCTAAGCAGAAAGGCAAAGCCACCTGTACAGAGGACAGCGCTGATGAGCACAACCAGGCAGCACTGATACAAGCACACTCTTACCTAAGCACATGGTGTTGCTGGTCAGATTTACCTGCCCTCATGGCTAGCTCTGGGCAGAACCCATCATCTCTGAATCTCGGAGTGCAAGGACTGATCAGGAATGTGGTAGACTGAAGGCTTGTGCTCCTAGGTGCAAATGGTTCATTATGGCCTTTTTCAGACTGTGCTGATCAGAGGAATCATTCTTCATTGATGAGAAATCCTGCATTTTCTTCTCTGGGAAAACACAGCTTTGTTCCCTTCCTCCATTTAATAATGCACAATTTATCAGGCTAAATTGGTGAGCCTGGTAGCAAGTGATTCAAATCAACTTCAGCGGCTATGAGCAATCACAAGTACTTGAAGAAACCCACTTATACCACTTTCAGTAAAACCTGAGGAAAGCTAGCTATGAATGCACTATCATATGCAATTAATGCTCAAGAAAACCCATTTAAATGAACCTCTAATGGCTGATTGAGACTTCAGTAATGAAACTCCATAAAGAATCAGCTCCTTCCTCCAGGCTGGGCAGGCTGAGTGCCTCCCTGGCTGTCTTGTTAGCTGTGGGTAGGAAAAACAAATGGATGGAAGCACAACTGTGCTACGGGCACAGAAAGGAGGGAAAGCTCCTGGCTTTTCAAGGGTTGACACTCTCAGCCTCACCAAAGAGGCTACAAAGTACTAAGTCTTACCTGCATCTCCTGATGCTGTAAGAAACAGTTTATCAGACTGCGTGACCGCTGTGCTCAGAAGAGCTGCTCAGACCTTCCCCCTACACAAAGCACAAACTGTCTCCAGTCTACAAACCCCAATATTTCTCTGCTGGAAGAAATACAATTTCTGTGCCTCCCCATAGCTTATGTTAGCCCAAAGTTTTAAGCCTGCCCAAAATTGGACAGGTTGCATAGTCTGAGGGTGTGGAAGGAGAGGGGAAGTCAGTCCCTGCCAACCCTGTGTTCTGCTCCTTCCTGTCTTTGGGACCATCCAGCAGGGATGGTCAACAGGGAGCTGCTGTGCCCCATGGCCTATTTTAGCATGAGTGGGCTCCCACACTCAGCAAAATATAGGAAATAAATGGCCACAAACCTTTCAAAAGCATTTACATGCCAACCCACCTCCCTTTCAGGGCAAGAGGGCCCTAATGGGGAAACACTCCTTTGTTCTAAGAGGAAGAGCTACTGCTGCCTCCCCATCCCTGTAGGCCCATCAGGCTTCTGATGCCTTCCAGGTGCCCCTGTTGTGGGCAGATTGGCCCTTGCAAGCAGGTGGGGAAGGGGGTTTGGTTTGCCAAGCACTGTGCCTGGGGGCAGCTGTCAGCGGGATCTGGGAAGCCTGGGCTGCAGCGTGAGCCGCCTACAGAGCCTGGCCTTCCCAAGCCCGCCCTGGGCAGCAGCCACCAGCCCTGGTGTTCCTGAGGACTTGCATCACCCCGCTGGAGATGTGGGTGGTCATCAGAACAGAGACAGGACATGCTGGGGCCCTCGAGCCTGGAAAGGCCACGGGTGCCTCTGGAAAATGGGGATTGTCCTTCCATTGCTGCTTTTGTAGTAGCAACAGCTGTGCCGAGAAAAAAGCTTTTGTTTGCCTTTTCTCTCCTACATTCCTAATCTCCCTCTGTGCTGGTCTCCCCTATAGTCCATCAAGAACTTTTAATCTCTAATTGCATATGACTGATGAGCCTGAACTCCATACGCAGTATTGCCAAGAACCACTTTTTCAGAGCCTGCTTTAGCTCTTTAGGCCAGTCATAACACACTACAGGACCATTAAGAGTTTATAGTTTGTATACATAACACCCTGGGAGTACCAAAGGGTGGTTTATCCAAACAGAAAAGAATTGAGATGAATGAATGCAGAAATGACTTTTGGCCAGGAAATACTTCAATTTTAATTAGGGGGGAAGGGGGCGAGAGAGGAATGAAGAGGCTTTCTTCTCTCACAAAAGACAAGACTAATGAGTTTACAGCTGCAGGCGCTGACCTTGGAGCATCCCTATAATGCTAGTGCTGAAATGTTTGGATGTGATGTTAGACCCGATAACCTCACTTCTAAAAGGAGGAAATAAAGGGAAATGGCAGAATGGGGAGGGATTCATTTAATGGGGATGTACGGACATATTTATTTATTTTTCTCTCTCTTGCATTCTCATTCAGCTGCCTTTGGCGACACAGCCGTTCAACCAGCTGTTCAGCTTCATATGGGCTTCATCTCTTCTGCAGGAAAAATAAGACAGTTATGGCAATTTTCCTATATTTAGGACTGTCCCTCATCCCAGAGCCCCTCTCACAAGCCCCCAGCTCTCTGGAGCCTGTGGCTGGAGTGAAAGCAGTGCCAGATCCCAGGGGAGCCCCATGCTGGGCAAGCCGTGCACAAGGAAAGATGCAGCCAGGGCTTCTGATGCAGTGGCTTGAAAAAGGCTGAAAGCCTGAGGTTATCCTTGTACAAGGGTGTTTTCACCTGCTTCACCTGGTCACTGGCTGGTGGCCTTGGAGCCTGTACAGTGCCCGCAGCACTGGGCTCACAGCTGTCTCCAGCCCGGGAGGCTCCTGCTCCTGCCCCAGCAGTGGCATAGCTCTGGTGCCCTGTCCAGGAGAGCAGCAGGAACAGAGCCACCGCTGCCGGCCTGAGCTGGCACCAGCTGCCATGGGGTGTTCATGGCTGTGTGCCAGGCAGCAGGGATGTGTCCCTGGGCCTGCTGGGCTCTGCCTCCTGCCTGGTGACATGGCTGCAGGGGTGATCTGGGCTGATCTTGCACTTCCATCCGTTGGCAAAGGACGTGGCTCGCATGTCTTCCAAAAGCCACAGAGCTGCGGCTCCCACCTCCCTGCCCAGCCTGTTCCTTCTGGGCTGGGGACCTCAGCCGTACTCTCTCAGCAGCTTTCAGGCATCCTGGCATCTCCTTCCTCCCCCGGAGCACTTTCCATGGCCCTGTGAAGCATCATCTGGCCCTGTGGATTCTCCTGTGGGTGCTGCCACACTACAGCCAGAGTGATTATTAAACTCTGTGTGTGAAGCTGCTGCAAGCTGCTGTGGCTGTGGAGCCAGCTGGGCCCCCAAGGGATCAACACCCCCTGCCCTGTGAGCTGGCAGCCAGACGGGCTGGAACAACGGTGCAAGTTAACGGAACAAAACAACCATCGGTATTTCCTATTAAAAGTATTTTTTATGATGTTGATTATTAATATTATATAGGGGCTGTAATTTTCTCCCGACTCACTCCAACATCTCACAAAATAAACAGTTGCTGTATTATCCCGTTGTAAATGAGACCACAGGATTGTAAACTTTAATTTGTTACTTTTGGCTGCTCTCAGGTTTGGCAGACAATTAAACCAATTCATTAGTTCACAGAGGCACATTTTTGGCCATGTCTGGCTGCGTGAAGTCATCCAGTGAACACATTGGAGGCAGGGTGTGGAAAAACCATACTGTGCCTTTGCCACAAGATCTGTCAGTAATGGTCCAAATGGGCCTGTGTGGACTTTGCAGACCCAGATGCGAGAGGGGCTCCTTCCTCCTGTGGCTCTGCTGTGCCCTGGGCACCGGCCACTGGCAGCCCCGTGCCCTGATGTGCTGGCCAGAGCAGTGGTATTGATTCTGTTATATGACAGCAAAGTAGCTGCGCTGTGCCTGAGGCTTAACCTTTAAATTCTGCAGAGTTGGACTAGTGAAACTCCATAGGACATGGCAGAAAATGCTGAGCTCTTGGAAAGGCTAATCTGGCCATGCGTGATGTCCAGAGCCAGCCCCAGCAGCTGAATTAGTTCCTTCAATAGCTGGGCTGCTTTGGATCCCTGCTTCCCCAGCTGCAGACACATGGATAACCTGCAGAGCCCCATGACAGCAGAGCAGAGCTTTTAGCTTTTTCAGGGCCACTGGTGGTATGTGCTGGGAGTTAAGGTGGGTTTCTTTTAAATGGAAGCTGTAACTGTGTGTTTTATGGTACTACCACCTCCCTTGTCCAAGGGGGCTTAGTGCAAATCACCCCTCAGATGAGGTTCCCTTGTCAGACATTTTTCACTCTCTGTAATTTCTTAGATGTCCATTAACAAACCAAAAACCTTGAACCATCTTAGTTCTGAAAAAAGCCTCATAAAATTAATCCCTTTTCCTTTGTTCCTTCCACAGGAGGAGGCCTTTTTATAGCACTCAGAAAGAAAAGAAATATTTTTGAATAATGAAACCTAAAAGCTTCCCCAAACTGGTTCCTCACCACTGTATTTTCCACTGGCCAGCACTTCAAATTTGGATTTACAGAGTTCTTCTGCTTTGCAATTTCCTCTGAGTGATCCCATCACCACCAGCATGTCTGGGGAATGTCGATGGGCTTTGGCCCTCCATCAGCTGGAAATGCTGGAGAAAAGGGGAGGCTGTGGAAGGGAGCAGAGCATTTTTGCAAAGCTGGTCATTTCCTTCAGTGTCTTGACTGGTTTTTCCTTTCCCTGAAATAATATTTATTAACAAAAGTGTTTTTTATAAAACAGTGAGAAAATGCTGCAGAAGAGCTAATTATGACTTTGTATATGACAGCAACTCCTCTGGAAAGCAGCTGCAGAAACCTGCCCGCCCCTGAGCCACAGTGGTTTTCTTGCAGGGTTCCTCCTGCTGCTGGTGTGTGACCAAGGCTGGTGTGGGTGTAAGCTGGGCGTCATCTCCTTTGGGTGTCAAACACATCCTCTGCTCCTCAGACTGCTTTGGGGGGAGATGAAGGACTTCACCCTGCTGCGGGCAGCTGCACTTCGCTGCGTGAATTCCAATCATGAGCTGGAGGAGGAAGACGAAGCTGGCTGGGTTTTGAGTCAAAAAATAAGCCCTGTATTTATTTCAGCTATTTATCAAGGCTCAGTGCAAAGGGCCTGACACCCGGCCAGCATAGCCTGGCAGTTTTGATGTGTGTGACACACGAGCCGCCACGGAGACGGTAATGAGGGACCTTCTGCTGAATGGCCAATTGAGCAGCCGGTGCCTCGAACAGCTTCATCTCGGGGGACGGCGGGTGGATCTCTATTTTGACATATCTTTGCTGAATGAAGAAGAGAACAAGCAGAAAATGGCTGATGATAAATGCAGCAATTAGGGAAGCTTAATGGAGCAGAAGGTTTTTTGTGAGAAGACAAAGAAATTGCCGCGCTGACACCTGCAAGGAGGTCCCAGCCGCTGCACAGGGAGCCTCCAGCTGTGCCACAGCAGCAGGAGCTGGGATGAGGGGAGCCGACCTTTTTACTTCACACACACATCCCTCAAAGGCTTTGGAAAAATATTTTCCAAGTTAAACTTCAAAACATAATTTGATTTTTCTTTTTCTCCATTATGTTCAGAAATGGGAGCCTGTAATTTAGGCCTGTTGTAGCCTTCCCCCACTCCCTGCTTTTTATTCAGTTTCACATAATACAGTGCACTACTGGGAGAGGCATTTTCCTGACAAAGTATTGATCTTGGTGCTGTGAAAGTGCTGTGGCCTCAGCAGGGGGATGCCATCTTGCTGGACACTGGTGGACATGAAGCGGATGCCCCGGACAATGCTGCTTGGCCACAGTGATGTCCAGTTCAAGGCTGAGCCCAAGATGTGCCCTGCTTTTCCCAAAGCACTATGTTTCTGAGCTAAGCCCTGGGCTACCAGCTCCCCAGGATTTGAGCAAAAGTGCTAAATTGTTTGCCCAAGCCCCATTTCTCTTTATTTCCCTAGCTGGACTCTCCACAAAGCAAACTGCATGTGCAAAGGGGCACCAAGGCTCTGCAAGGGGTGTTGGTGTGGGGACACCCAGGTTTGGGTGATGGGCAATGCCATTTTGGCCTCTCACAAGACCATTACCAAAATCCCTCAACACTGCAACACAACTATTTTCTTAAGACTTTGGCAAAATTTCTTGAGGGAGGTAAGGAAAATGTTTCCTTTTTTTTTTGCTTGGCACAAGCCAAGGAAAACATGAATCTTGTTTTCCCCACTGTTGATGGTTTCTCAGCTCCAGCCTGAACTGCACATCACTGATCTACCTCTCCTCTCATTCTGGCACTTGATGGGCTGCCCGAAGCACAGCTGGTGTGTCTCGCTCTTCCCTAAGCTCTCAGGATATTGCATTCCTGACTAGTTGGCTTCTTATGAGTTCCCTCCTCTGGGCCCAGGCGATGCTGGCGTTGCAGACCCGACAGAGGAAGCTCAGCCTGCTGCCGAGACCTTGGGCTTCCCTGCATCAATCCTCTGTTTGTCTAACTCCAGGTCACCAACAGCTAACTCTAAATATTTATGATATCTATATAGGCTGGAATGCACAATTCCCACATGCTTCTTTTTGGCAATAAAGCTGGCTTTTTAGGAAAGCACTAGGTCTTTTTGTCAATGAACAGTTAATATTTTTGACAAGTGATCTGAGAATTTGTTACAGCCTTACAGATTGGCTTTTTCCCTCACTCCCTGATATCCTGGTTGTCTATTTTATTGACTGGGCCAAGAGTGGCCCCCATTAACTGAAGCTAGTGCACACATCTTCCATGGGGCCCCAGTGGATGTGTGGCACTTTGGACAAAAGGTAACGTAAGTGCAACCACCGGTCTCCCTCTTTATGGCTTCCTATCTTCTTAAACACAGGTTGCCTGAGGCAAGCAATGAACCTTCCAAATCCCATCTTCTTCCTCCCACCCACCGTCATTTGTTTGCTAAATTCCATCCTTCTTTGGTGACTGAGGGAAGTCTCTAGGGAGACAGCCAAAAGTAGAATAAAAATGGTGAAAACAGCACAAAATGAAAGCTGAACAGTAGTAGAAATGCATAAAACCCAGGAAACCCATCTGTACCAGTTCTTTTAGCAGAAGGCAGCTCAGCTGGGGTGGCTTAAAGGAATAAGGCTGAATTAATTAGTTTCTCTGTTTAGGTAATAATACCATTAATCATGATGAACCATTTTGTTAGAGGGCTGATACTCAACACTGTGTAATTCCACAGGAATCCCACTGTAGTGCAGCATTATTGATGGGTCACCCTCTGAAGGCATGAGAGCAATGCCTCCTAATACAGTAAATGGCAAACCACTGATTCTTTTAATATTCAGACCACCACCACACCAGTCATGATGAATTCTTCTGGCACCAGGGTGGCTGCAATAAGCAATCCTTCAGGAATGCCAGGGGAGCATGGCATTGATTTAATGCTCACTTTGAAGTCATACATAGGCCAAATGCTTCCAAAGGCTATGGTCCATTTTTGTATTTCTTTCTGAAGTCTGCTCACATGTACCTGTATCAGGAAGATGCAGCTATGGACTCTAACAGAGGTTAGGGGGGCTCATTATGGAGGTCCATGTTAGAGATGGTGTCAAGCAAGACTCCATGCTGGACACTGGCATCAGGAGAATTACAATTCCCCTGAGCCAGCTTTATGAATCTTTATGCTGAGTCCAACATGCTTTTTATATCCACCATGTGTTCCATGTTCCTCCAATTTCAGCTGGGAGAGCACGTACTGATTTTTAATGCCTATTTTGTTTTAAGCCTCCTTTCATCAGATTAAGGACCCTGCTATTTTATTTCATTTTATTTTTTCATGCTCAGTAATTTAGTCACATGCAAACTTAAACCCAGAAGCTGTACCATGCTGCTAAAGCACCGTCGCCCACTGCTCCATCAGCCATGGAGCACGAGGGGTTCGGGGCATGGATTCATCTCCTGTGGATTTCCCTGCTCAGCCCAGGGAAAGGCTAGGGAAGCAAAAGGGAAGTGGAGCAGCACTTGAGGCGATAACCTTCCCGAGGTGACACTGGCAGCAGGGTCCCTCCAAACGAGCTGCTGCACACAAGCCGTGCTTCCCTTTCTGTCCTTTCTCCCGGCAGGAGATGCTGGATCAGCCCCAGGGCACAGAGCCTGAGGTGCCCCTGGGCCATGGGGTGGAGATGCTGCAGGGTCGGGGGCTCCACTCTCCTCCCAAGACCCCCAAACCCTGACCACAGCTACAGCCTCCGAAGCATGTCTGGAATGGGCTGTGTTCCTTCTGCTGGGAAGGATTCACAGGCAGAAGCAAACCCCTGTCCCAGCAGCAGCCCCTTCGGCCAGCTACCTCCTCCCAGCCATCAATAAACCATTAGCCTCGAGTCAACAGCACTGGCTATGACACATAAACACTCAACTGCCTTTTTCATCCAAAATCAATGTTGTATTTATCTTCATTGATCTACAAGGAAACAGAATGTTTAAAATTACAGGGGGTGCAGGGGGGAGGATGGGGAGGGGGGGAAAACAAAGAGTTACAGAGCCAAGAAAATAGTAGCGGATGGCTGAATTAACTAGAGAGAAAAAGCCCAGGATATATAAAACATGGACACTGAAAAATAAAATAAGGGAAGGGGGGATGTTACAGCAAGTAAAACATGGCAAAATTTACATATGGATGAAAAGTAAAATTGGAAATAAAAAATAAATCATGCCAAAAAGCAGTTCAAGGCAGAACCACACTGAAACAAACATTTGCTTATGGTCTTCATGTACTATAGATAATATATCAGAATTTCTTTTTTTTTTAATCAACCATTAGACTTTTTTTTTTGCACTCCTAAAATTCTACTTTGTCTTGTATACAGATTCGAATAAGAACACTGCACAATTAGCACAAGGGGTCCACAGAAAATTGTCCTTGCTTGCCAGCGATCCTGCCCACAACACAAAAAAAGAGAAAAAAAAAAAGGAAAAAAAAAAAGGAAAGGGTCTGCCGCATGGTACTGTGCCAGTTCCATCTGCTTTTACCAGCTTGAAAAGTAGGAAACCAAAATTCCCTTCCAGGAGCGTGTATCTTTCTCTTTCCTTGACGAACTGTCCCTTGTGTTTGTACAAAAAAAATCAGTCTTTTTTTTTTTTTTTTTTTTTTTTTTTTTGTTAAACACAAGCATCCTTCTTCCTGTTCACATGCCATTGCCATTCTGTCTCCAGAGTTGCGAGTTGGTTGTTTTTGGGGTTTTTTTTTTTGGGTTTTTTTTTAATTTAATATTTTTTTTTAAAACCTTCCTCCCCCCAACATCCACTAAGACCTGCCTCCGAGTTCTTGCATAGTTGAAGTATATATGCCGTACTGAGCTTTCTGAGTGTGAATTTCTGACTGTGACAAGAGTATGAGTTGTAACCATGTTAACAAATAACCAGAGTGGTTCTAGAAACCATTTTTATAAAGTCTACCTATGTTAAGAATTTAATATTGGTGTACATTTATATTAACAGAATATTTACAGTTTGTTTTCTTTTTTTTTGTTTAAAACAAGAAGTCAAAAAAAATTCCTCTTAAATTTCTGCATAATATAATAAGGCAAAAACAAACAGTTTTGTACATTATTATTATTATTATTAATATTTTAATATATATCTGTAACTTCGGTTCCAAAGTACCAAGATAAGTGATCAATTGGCCTCAGAAGGGAACCTCACAGTGGACTGTAAAACTACAGTATTTCCATAAATAATACTTTTAAGAAACCCTGGGTATTTTTTTCTTAAGGATCTGAGGCCTTTAAAATGCAAATTTAACCAAAAACAAAAGCAAAATTTCTTCTTTTTTTAAGTGAATAAAGAGCACAAAATTAAAAAAAATACAAATCCTTTAAAAATGTTTCTCACATTTGGGAAAAAATGTACAAACTTGATATTCTTAACTCATTTTTTTCAGCACAGAAACAAAAAACAAAACCAAAAATCAATACCTATATATTAAATTCCCATTCTCAGCAACCTTCTTGTTGGAAAGTCCCCAACCCCATTATTTATGGAAATGTGCTTAACTTCTATAAATTTTACATTAAAAAAAAGTTTACAGCAGTGCATTTTGTAAAAGGTTTGTTGTTTACTTTTTTGTTGTTTTTTTTTCCTGTTTGTGGTTTTGTTTGTTTGTTTGTTTGTTTGCTTGCTTGTTTTATGTACAGGTGAGTTTAAAATTCAATGTTGGGGACTATCGTGCCTCTACTTCTTTGGGGTTCCTAGAGGGGGAATAGTCCCTGGACTCTGAGTTTGTGAGCGGAGTAGTCCTGCGAGGGGAGGCAGGTCTGGTGCTGCTGGCTGGTACGAGAGGCGGTGGCGCACTCAGTGCTGCGGTTGGTGGGTTCCTGTTCAGAATCCCGTTGTGCATGGCAGTGGATGGACTCAGTCTGGGGTAATGCATCCCGCTTAAATGAGGCATGAAGGATGGCACGTGTGCCAGGTGGCTTTCAATGGGGGATGAGTGCAAGTGGTGCATTCTGGCACGCTCAAGTTCTTCCCGTAAGTGCAAGCGCTCGCGCTCCTCCACTTGCCGCAACCGCTCCTGCTCTCGACGGGCTTCCAGAAGGTTCTCGTGGTTGTAGTCGTGTGGTTCCCTGTCTCTGTAGGAACGCTCATGGTCATAAAAGCCAGAGGTGGTAGGAAACCTATGGATAGGATCTGTCCGGAGCTGGAAGTCCATTCGACGGTGCAGGTCTAAGCTCCGGTAGGCATCTCGCAATGGGTCCCTCATTGGGTCCCAAGAAAATCCGGGATGCGGCAGCCGCTCTCTTCCTGACAAAGGGTTCACGCCTATGAGCGGTGTCATCATCCTGCTGCGGTCCAAGACATTCATGTTGTTCATCTGGTGCACGCTGCCCATGGAGATGGGCATGGAGGCAGCCATCGAGTGAGGCAATGATAATCCATGGAGAGTGGGCGGTGGGGGATGCTCCACTGACCGGGAGTGCTGTGAAGGCTCAGACCCAACCACCAGCACATCACTGTCTTCCTTCCTCTCCTCCTTGACTTTGATGTCATTCTTAACCTTCTGGAGGTCGCTGGGAAGCTCTGTCTTCCTCTCCATGTCCTTGCTCATTAGATTGGTAAGCTTCAGGCTCTCACTTAGTGCAGGTTTGCTGTATGGGGATACAGACTGGATTACTGGCTTTGTGTTGTCCTCAGAGGGTCTCTTATCATGGCTTGGAGTTTCCTTCACTGGGGAACGGCTCTCTTTGATCTTGTGTTCAGCTATGGGCGGCTCCCTCAGCCGGTCGGGGTGCTCTCGCTCAGGCTCCTTGGACCTCTCCCTCTCCCCGAGGCTGATTTGCCGGATGGGATCGCTGGAGCTCTGGCTGTTGCTGCGGATGAGATTGCTTATCTGGTGCGTCACTGGGGCTGATGCCGGTGAGGATCTGTTCGAATGTCTGTTTTTATCCATGAGGTCTCTGTAAAAAGACAGAAGGTACATCCTTGGTTATATGTGAACAAATATACCTGGGATGTTGGGCATGCACAGTGCTGTGTCCATTTGTACACTTTGAGATTCCTCAGGAAAGGATTTGGAAAGCTCTGCAAACATCAACTACAGCTGTGATGCTGCGCTAAGGGACATGCACTAGCTGCCTTTACATACTTCAAAGACAAAGTTAAATGTTCACACAAGTTGGACTAATTGGGGATATGGCTGGAAGAATACTATATTCACTCTAAGAGAAAGACCATTTTACTGAGAAATGTAGCAAAAGAAAAATTTTAGACAGCTTATTTTTCTTTAAAAAAAGCTTATCGTGTACATCTTGCTGCCAGACAACAACTTTCTCAGCTGTAAAACTCATGTTCCTTTCCTAAAACATGGATCCAGCCACATAAAACAGAAGCCTACAGAAGCTTATGCAGGTCCTTCCCAAGTCAGCCTTGCTGACTGGAAGCAGCCATAAGGTGAGGCTTATTTTCCCATGGAGCTGCAGGAGGTTTTGTTGTTGGCAGTTCTTGCAGGTATGCCAGGTGCTTCAAGGAAACATCCTTGAATGGGCCACGAAACTGAGCAACTGAGCTGTGTTTCAAGAGGACCTGCTGTGATAAACAAGGGGTTTGATGACAACATCCATGGTTTAGAAAGAGAGGCACAAAGGTTTACATTTCCAACTGCATCTCTGCCTCTGAGCAAGCCAATTAGTCACAGTTAATCCCACTTTTTTAACAGGGGAATAAATAATGCTCACCTTCTAGAAGCATTTTGCTCTGAATAAGAGACACTTTAAATGCAAAATATGATGGTGTGATTGAGAGAACTGCATTATGCAGCTGAGAGGCTCACTGATGCCAAAATTTTATGTTGTGTTTGCTTTTGAAAGCTGTAATACTCGAGCACTGAAACCTGGAGGAGTTTTGGGGAGTTGTGTAAGTATTTATCCCTTATGATTACATCTTCTAGCCCAGCTTTCTTCCTCTGCGGTAGTCCTGATTTCTGGTCAAGGTTTATTAAAACCATATCCAAACAGAGATGCTGGGGACAACTTAGGCTGAATTAATAGAAATGCAATAGAGCTGTTAACCCCTGTGTGAACACTCCTGAGAGTAAAGTAACCTTGGTCTGCAAATGAATTCCACTAGAGCCAAGAAGGGAGCTTCCCAACGATATCTGTGCAAAGACGTCAGACAATTTAACATGTAAAGCAAGATGATTTTCAGCCTATTGCTTCCGTATAATCTTGTTCACAGGTACTGCCTGAAGATCTCATTAAACGCACTCCAGGCAAACTATGAACCCCTATCACTAGTCAAGCACACACATCTAAGACTTGCAGGCTGTTATTGCCTACAAAGGAGTAGCCTGTTGGAGACAACTGGGGTCTGAAATATGAAGGGCTTCACAGCTTCAAAATCATATAACTGGGAGCTAATGAAGTAACTATAGCCCTGGTGATACAGGCCTGTCATTGTTAATATAGGTTTGCCCACAATGCAATTTTTAAAATCAGTTTTGCTAATAGATTCATGCACACTGCTCCAGATACAGGCATTTGCATTTTTATCTTGTTAATGTCCAGCTAACATTTGAATTCATCAGCATATCTGTACATTAATGAGAACTGTGACTGTCTCCAAAGGACCCATCACAATGCTAGCAATGCTACCTCCATGATTTCAGAATATACAGCAATCCTAAAGCAGCTGCATTGAAAACGGCCAAGAATACACCGAAAACACAGCAACACACAATTCTTCAGCCTGGTGCTTTTTGTTAACCTACTAGCAGGGAATAGGTTACCATATTTCCACAGAAGACAAATTCTAAAAGGGAAAGAGGAATTTTTTTGGTGTTTCTAGTACTTGTGCTTATCTAAGGATAAGGCCTATCAGCTACTTTTAAGGACAAGCAACATTTTAGGAAAATAAGAAAAAATATAGAGAAAAAACAGTCCCAGAAGGAAGTGCTCAGAAGCCCAAGGTGCTCACCTCTCTTTGTCTCTGTCGTCTTTGCTCAGAGAAAGATCCCTCTTCTCAGGCTCCCGCTCTCTGTCCCTGTCATGGTTTGTCACTGAGGAGCTTCGCTCTGAATCCGTGGGCTTGGGCCACTGTGGAGGTGTTGGGAAGGATGGTGGGGTCCGGTGAAGTCTATTCCATGGTTCATGGGGGTTATTGAAATTCTGCAGGTTTGGGCCATCTTTGTGAGTAAAAATGTTGTTGTGAGCTAGAATAATGGCAGGGGGAGGAAGAGTTAAAACAAATTCAAACCAAATAATTATACAGACATTTTTCACAATATTAGTCACAACCAGAACTGTCCTTTCAAGACTTTTTAATGGTGAGGGGGAGCTACTAGTGAGTGGACACAGATAATTCCAACACTGGGTATAAGATCCACCAGCTCTTTTAAGGCTGTTGTTGGAGGAAGCTTTACACATTTCAATAACTCAGAGACTACTGAAAATGCCCAGCTTCTCTTCTCCCCCCACCCCAGGCAAGGGCTCCAGCACAAAAGCAGTATTTTTCCTCAGCTCCTCTCTCTGGCAGAACTTAATTTGTGGGTAGTTACAAGCAATCAGCTGCCTGCAGCTGATGCTTCAGGGACTTTTTTGTTGAAGAACCCAGAGTATTTGGTGGTATGTATGTGTGTGTATAAACACAGAGCTTGACTGTAGGCTTTTCAGAGCAGTCACTCGATTTTTCTCCATCCATCTTCAGCTGATTCCTGTTGCACCATGAGATGCACAAGCATGCTCTCTTATGTGCTCTCTTATGTGTGGCTCTCAAGCATGTTTCACCTACAGGTAACATGTTTTTGAAGTAAAATTATTTTATACAGGTAATTTAAACTTCAGCCACCAGTTACAGAGGAACGTCTACATGAAATAGAAGAAGTATCAATAGCTGCTCCACTGTGCATCTTCGCTGGTGAAGGGTGTTACTTTAGGTGCCCACAGGGTCCCAGAGCTCGGTGGGGTTTTGCAGCTCCAGTGTCTCTTGTGAGCACACAAGGCACCAGCCCTCAGCAGTGAGGAGGCACAGAGCACAGCTACTGATCTCTGTGACATGCAGAAAAGCTCCCACCGCAGAGACCTGGAAATCTTAGGTGCAGTGTTTTCAGATAGGAGAATGGAGGTTAGGAATTCAACTTATTTAAAAACTACCACCAGCTGCTGTAAATATTAGCATGTGGCTTTTCTGGAAGGGATGTTTGTCTGCAGTAACCCAGCCAGTACTTACTCAGAGCATGACTGCCTAATCCTCCAAAGGCATTGCTGCCTAAGTTCCCAAGGCCGCTGAAGGTGCTTGACCTGCTAAATGGATCTGGAAAGGCAAACAGGGATTTAGCAGGCATTTAGCCAAGAATGTTGGAGAATGAAACGCACCCCTCCCCTTCTTAATGGTTTGAATCCAAGTAGGATTAGGCCAGACTTTAAGCTGATCCTTCTCATTGCAAGGTTCTTTGCACAGAAAATTCCCATCATGTTAAAATGGAGAAGGGATTCAGTGCTCACTCTGCAAACAGGTGCTGTAATAAACTTTTGTATGCGAGTAAGAAGCGAGCTAGAAATTAAGCTAGGGTGGCTGTTGAGCTGTAACTCTCTTTCCTTATCAGTACTAATAGTAGAAGCATTGCAATTGTCTTGAAAGAAGAATCTCAGCAGGCTCCTTGGCCAGCACTGTCTTGTTTCTGCACTGTTTTTCCAGTAAAGGCACCCATCACCAGAAGAGGTTCCTCTCTGAGAGCACATAGCCCGACTCAGGTTTTGACACACCAGGGACAGCTATGGGTTAAATCCTACCAGTGTACTTGTTCTCTTTCCTACTGGTCATCTCTAAACAACTCCTCCTCCTTCCCACTGGCTTTGACTGTCCCTTCCAAGCCCTTAACTTGCCATTTAACAGATACCACATTTACAATATCAAGGAAAACGGCACAAATAGCTTGGATCTTTAAGAAAACAGCTATTTGCTTATTTACTTATTTTAAAACTGATGTTCTTGCCCTTCCTCTTTGATATTAAGTAGCTGAGTGACTCAGTAGAGACAGTTAATTTTGATAGAATGTTCAGGAATTGATGTAAATCTGGGTATTTGCAAGAGGAAAAGAAGTCTACTAGGTAATGTGGCATGCCACATTTACTGATTGGATGAATGTACTAAAACATTAATCAACAGAGCTTGAACTTTAATTGGCAATGAGCTGCTTGTGAGCTTCTAAAATGAGGAAATTTGAGAAAATCAGGCTCTACTTACTGCCAATTAGGAAACTGAAAGACTGGCAAAATGTGCAGAACATGTATTTGCCAGGAACTGTTCCCTGAACTCTTTTAAAGAACCTAGTCAGGAAGTATCATAGGTAGGAAATGGTACGGGACGAGCCCATTTTAAACTGAGGCTTGTCTGAGGTATCTTTGCATAAATTTCCCCCATTTCCTCAGGAACATTCGTGAGCACAGGACTCTACAGGTCACATTTTGGCTCCAGTGCAGTGTCCCAGCAATGACAGATGTGACAGCTCTGCACTGCCCTCTTCTTTGGGGGACAGTGAGGGGATATGCTGGGAGCTGGCAGGGATGGGAAGCTGGTCAGCTTCTGGATCCTGAGGCAGTTTAAGCCCTTCCCTCCCCAAGTGCTACTGTGCAGGACTACACTGAGAGCCAGGAACAGGGCAGAGGTGTAGAGGTGAAGGTAAGGGTACTTACACTTACCTGCCAAGTGGTTCGTAGGCAGGAAACCGCTGTGGTGAGGTGAGGGACCAAAAGGGGTGGTGGCTGGATGTGTCGCACCTGTGAGAACAAGGTCCCTTTTTAGTTCAGGGGCAAGTACCTCCTTGTACACACGGAGGTCCTTGCCATCACATTCAAGAACAGGATGCAAAGGCCAGATTTAAACAGCAAAGGCACGGCAAGACCCCAAAGCTCAGCTGAGTGAGTGACAGGCTGGATTTCTCTGGGAGCCCTATCACGACACTAGGAGGCAGGAGGAGACCTCACACTGAGCACTGCTGATCACCTGGAGTAATAAGGAAGCCAAGCTCTTTGTCTGATATTTTCAGTCATTACTTCATGTTTGCAATAAAAACAGTTGGGCTCAGGTTATGGGCCCAGACAGAAGGTGCTGGGAAGTGACTGATGACAGTCTATATGAAACACCAGTTAATGACAGACACACAGGGAACATCAATCATGTCTCTCCCATGAGAGCTCCAGCTATGCTCTCACATCTGTCTCTGTATCCACAGGCTCCCCCCTGTATTTTTTCCCTTTCCTAGACACTGCTCATTGCCATGGTACCATGCTTCCTCGTGGGAAAGAACACCACTGCTGAGCATGCTGGATTACATGAGGCTGAGGAAAGGCGAAGGAAGGGGCTGAAACAAGCAGGTCTGCCCTGTATTACAAGGTGGACCAGGCTCATGCAGAAAACTCTGCTCTCCTTTCAGAGCAAAAAATGGGAGATTTTCTTCTTTTGCAGGCAGGCATATATGAATCTGAATGGGCTCGCAACCTCAGCCTGAAAAGCACTGGTGTCACCTGTCACTGGGGCACTTGGTCAGTCCCTGACCTGGTGTTCCTCGGTGACAGAGCCCAACCACTGACGGTTGCTGTGAAACACACTCATGTGTCCAGAACATAAGCAAACTGTGAAACCTGAGAGGGAGACAGAGCTCTGTGTCCCTCACCAGCCTGGGTACCTCAAACCTAAGCAGCCAGAAAATGAGTTGAAGAAACTTAAGAGAGATCATGGCAATGAGGGCTCTCTATAAACATTCTGACTGCTCCAATGCTTCAAGATGGATGGAGATTGTCATCTTTCTAATCCTTTAAGATTTCAGAAGGTGCATAATGGATGGGAGATTTCTTCAAAGGAGACAGCTTACACACTCAACTGCATGGGCTGATAATAAAAAATCCTCTGGAGAAAGCCAGGAGCAGCATTGCAGACTGTCAGGCAGTTATTAAATAGAGCATCTATCCAGGCAGCCCAGCATCCGTCCTGGAGACAGGTAGCCCTAAGATAACTTATGTCTCCCCCAGTAACCAGGCAATGCAGCAGAACCAATGATTCACATCAACTGCACACATGTTCAGTAAGGTGAAAAGAACGCCTCGGAAATTCCCAAGTAAAAGATTTATTCCTCCATGTATTCCAGCTGCAGTGTTTCCTCATGTTGACAGCACTCTTTACCTGGCTTTACCGTGTGATGGCTCTTGTGATTAATATACTCACAGACAAGTTGTTGTAAGGTTGTTTCTCTCTGCTGAAAGTTTTCTATTAGTTTGCCTTTAATGTTTCTATTTCATAATGTCTCCCCTCTTGCTTTTATGAATGAAAAGCAAGCCATACTTTTTGAAAAGCAAGCCTTGCATCTTTAAGGGAAAAAAGTTCAGACACCAACTGGGCTGGTGCTTTTCTGCCTGTTAGGGTAATTCTGTCCAGAACAGCCTTTAGTAGAAAAACTAGACATGAAACAAGGTTCTTGTAATGACAACACAGGACAGACAGTGATAAGGAAACATCTGCCATAGGAAACAGACAGAGGTTTGTAAATAAGCTGTGTTTATGCGTCCATGTAGATACAGTAAGTATCTTGGCCTTGTACTATCACAGTACCTTTACAGAGACCAAAATAAAGGGTAGCACCCTACCATATAGAGCTGGTACCAGCACTCATTACGTGTGGTAGAAATGTGCATTTGATGCTTAAGAATTTCCATCCACAGATAGAGCAGAAAGACAGACTGAAGCACTGGTGGAGTTCCTGAAGGCTACCTGACATCTGCATTTGAAACTCAATTCTCACTGAGATTTCAGCTTGATCCTCTTCTGTTGCTTTTCTGTCACGTTTGGGACAGAGTTCAAAACAGTTCTAACGTCATTAATTTCAAGGGGGTTGAATCAAGGCTGAATTATGACCATGCCTGCACTGAATTAGCATGATTGTGCAATATTGCATCATAAAACTAGAATAACATTAGGGAAGAAAATTGCATTATTTGCCAATTAATTACATACATAAAGAGTTAAGTTACATCCCGTCAATTGATGCAGCTCACTCAGAATGCAGACTTTGGTGTCTCAAACACAGACAGAAAATGTGAAGAAGTTGAGGGGAAAGTTAAGCTTGAGAATAAAAACAACATTTGGCATTTGGTAGACAGATGTCCACATGAATCCACACTGGCCTCCTAAAGCAGAATGTGAGAGCTGCAGTCTCCCATGGTCAGAGCCATCAAGAACAAGATAGTGAAGGTTACTGCACTTTGGTAATTGCATAATTGTAATTACTTCTCCAACAGATTGGAAAACATTTGATCAGTGTAAACTGTATCTAATTCTTTGGGGCTTTTTGTAAATTCAATATACCATTTTAAGCCCTAGACTTTCCTGAACTTTGTAACACATAAGGGAATTTTCTATTTAAAAAACAAACACTTAACAAATACACCTTCTGTCATATTTTTAATGCTGTTATTGAAGTTTTCCTATTCCAAAAAACCCCTTGTTTTCAGAAAACAAACAGAAACTTGGTGAGTGGAGGGGCTGAGAAGAATAACACTGCAAATACAAAAGCAAGAAAGAGACTGGGGCCACTTCCAATCCTGTGCGATGGAAACATTTTCAAGTGTTTTGTCAAAATCGCTTCTAAAAAATCACTCTACAGCCTATTAATCGGGCACATAAGAACCAGCTGCACAGATGGGTCTGTGAGCCAACTGCAGCAGCCTAGTGATGTGCAGAGGATCCTGCACTGGAGATGGTGGCAGAGCCCCGGTCACAGAAGTGTCTCTGCACCCCTTGAACCAACTTTGCTTCTATTTTTGAGGCATATGTAGCTGTAAAGACGTGCATGACATATACTGACTGTTTGTTGTTTTTTGGTGGTTTTTTTTTTAATCAACAAGGAATGATCTTCCCTTACCTGTGGTAGAAAACAGAGGCCTGGCGAGATCTTGTGGATAATGGAAGCCTGGAAACACTCCAGGGGCAGGAGGTCTGCTGAACAGGTCGAGTTTACCACCTATCTCTAGCTTGTGGGGATCCAGCTGCATTTGCTGTCAAATGATATAAAACCAATCTCATTATACACTTCATTTTTTTTACGGGAGAAAAAGAGAGGGAGTCAAAGCTCATTCCTCCTTAGTCCTGCCAGGGAGTGTTAGCAAGAGTGACAACTGCGCAGTTGTGCTCCGCCAGGCTCTGCAGGGCCATCCCGCCCCACAGCCTCTCGACTGCCTGCCCAGTCAGGGAGGAAGGGAGCACTCAGCCCCATAGCACATGCTGGAGCAGGAATATGATACACCAAGTGCACGGCACCCCAGGAGCAGCTGGCACTCTCAGCCTGACAAAAAATACTCTGCAGGCACAAAGCTGCTGACAGAAGCCCTGAGAGCTGGGTGATGCTGTTCTGCCTCTCCAGTTTGAGAGAGATGTGTCTATACTGTGCCCTTTCTGCAGCCAGTACAGCTCAGTGTGCAGGCATGGGGGATGAATGAAGCTTTGAGGCTCCTCCAGAGGCTGTTTTTATCCTTGCCTTGAAGAAGTGAGCATGGCCAGAACTGCACTTTAGTCACAGAAGCCTATCAATAGCTTAAAGATTATGTATTTGCTTATAAAAATATATGGACATACACCCCTTTCAGAGGCACCTACTTAAGCACAGAATAGCCTTCATTAATGGGACAAAGAAACTACTGCAGGAGCTATGAAAGAATAAAACCTACACAAGTCCCCTTATCAGCTATTCCACCTGCCACAGGGAACCTCAAGCTTGCAACAGCACCACAGGGTACCTACATCCTTTTACCTCTTGAGTGTTAACCCCCTCCCTCTGCCCACCATCACAGCAGCACAGGAAGCCCCACAACCTCTAACACTGGTGTTATCAATCTACTCTCCTGCACTCTGCCCTGTAATGTTCTTCACTGCATTGGCCATTTCATTACCTCTTCCACAGGAGGTACTAATGCAGAAGAGAAATGTGTGCTTTGTAAAAAAAGATGGACTTAGGAAAATTACTCTCCCCCTCACTTTCTTCTCTTTCTGGCTGTAGACCCTTCCACCCAGCTTCTTTGCCCTCAGATAAACTTTACAGTTGCTACAATAAATGCTAAAGGAGCATAAGTATTAGTTAATCAATACAGGCAAACTTGAGAATCACCACAGTAACTGCTTTCTGCCCATTACTCACTCAAATACAATCTGTAAGCTAAAAGACTTGGCTTTGTTCCAGAAACCGTCTGAATTACCTTTATCTTTTGCTGGTGATGGTAGATCTGCCAGGCGATCTGTACATGAACCGCACACCACTTCCCGGGTTTCTGCAGTGGAAAGCACAAGAATTTAGATTAATTTATACGTTGGCAATCTACACCAGATAGAACATTTCATTTCCCTTACTGTCAACCAGGCCGCTAAGCAATGAGAAAGGCTGATTACTAAAACGGCACAATGGCTTCTGTACCGCAGTAGATGATGTTTAAATTAAGAAGGAAACAGGAAGAATGTGGGATGTCTTCCCCATCTCACGGACATCTGAGATCCTGCCTTGTTCTTTACTATTAGCACTCCCCCCTTCCTAAATTGAAATTAATGGCAGCAAAGTACACTATGCCATGCTTAAGAGAAAGCAAATAATGGTTGAGAGTTCTGTTTCTGAAAAGAGCCCTGTTAATTCACCCCTGCTGCACTGCAGGCTAAGTCATGCGTGGTTATTACGGCTACTGGGTTTTGGGGAGGAAAAGGGTACGGACAAACCACCCCCAGGATGAGCAGTACCACAGCTGAACAAGTCCCTGTTTTCAGCTGAGCTGTGGTACTCCCTGTTCCACTGTTTATGTGGAACATCAGCACATTGACCTAAGCCACCATGAATCTGATCACTGGTGAATGTCTGCCCATGCTCACTCATTTATTTCTGTGACCCTCATTTCATACTATGAACTATTAATGCACATTAATGATGCAAAATAAGGTCGGGATTCAGCCTAAACGTTATTAATCAGAAGTGGCAGAGAGCTAACTGACATTTTGCTTAAGTAAAGGATGAGCATGAAATTTTCTACTGGACATGTTAAATTTCAAAAGCACATGCACAACATTCCAAGTGTCTGTGTAAAAATATGTATATAAAATCCCCCACAAACCTTACTTACTCTTACAGGAGGCCTATAAGGGTCTGACACCTATAGAAAAAGCAGAAATAAAACAATCAGTCTTTCTAAAACTAGCCAATATACAGAAAGGTGGGGAACTTCCTTCCTCTGAAAAAGTAAAAGCATTCAGAAAGCAATGTTCCAGAGAAGTCCCCTGTGACATGGGAAACCTAAAAGGCTTAAAGAAGGCTTAAAATTTCTCTTTCATTCCTTGAACCAAACTCAGCAGAATTTTATGATAAACAAAGCAGCTTCATGCCAGCAACTGAACAGTGCCAGTGTTTTTCTGAACCTTGTAATCATTCTGAAATGAAGTGCATAGAACTACTCTCCAAGCAGTACTTAGGGTAAAGATATTGACGGGGCTTCCTGTCCCATTTTCCTCTGACTTTTTAAAGAAGCCAATACATCCCTTTGAATTCATGACTGGTGGAGGTTACTGTCTCACCAGAAAAAGACAACTTCTCCCCTGACTGCATATTCCCAGTCCAGAAGGCCAAGCTGCTCACCAGCCTGCTCTCCTTTTTTTATCAGCAATCACTGTGTTTACTGTAAATCTAGATAAGCTGAAAAGAAGGTTATGTATTGTTGCCTACCCCTGGAGTCTTCTGCAGCAGCGTATGGTGGACTGTGCCTGGTCTACCTGCTACATCAATAGGGTTTGAAGTCTGAAAGACAAGAACAGAGAGTGAATAGAACTGTATCATACCAGTGGTACATTTAACATCTCTGTCTGATGTTAACAGCATTAATTAGTCCATGTTTGCACTGCGCTTTGAACACGCACATTGCTACATTAGTGCTAAATGTTATCTCTTACTGACAGCCAACAGCATTTAACCACCATGTCATTTATTATTATTGAGCAGCAGTAACAGCATTCCAGTAGCACCCCTCAGCCCCAGTGAAAACACATCCCATTGTGCTGTGCAAGTGCATGGGTAGACAGTCCCTGACCCAAGCTTATTCTTTAGGCAAAACAGGCAGGAGGCAGGAGAAGGAATGAGAGAGGTGGCCTGACTCCCTCCAGTTTTCAGGCAGCAACCAGCATGGCAGTCAGGAACAGAGTAACTCGAGCAACGTAGTCCCATATTCCACATACTGGACCATGGCCCCTCTCCGGCTGGGGCCAGGTAACACAATGCCTGAACCAGCAACAGCCCATCTATTTGCTTCGACAAGGCAAAACCAGAAACCTTAGAAGGTGCTTGTGGGTCTTTTATAGCTTTGTATTGTTTACCCCATCATTTTCCAGCCAGAATTAAACACCTCATTGAATGAATCCCTGTTCCTCCTCCTCCTCTGAATCCCACCTGTTGTCCTGTCCTAGATGATCCCCAAGAACTCATTCATCTCTTCACCCCGGCATTCATCCATCTCCCACTCCCAGAGCAACTGCACCTGGTGCCTCTGCACAACTGAGTGCAGAGGGGTTAAACCTCATTCCCCAAGAGATTATTTCACTCATGCTTTAGGTCAAATTATAGCAGATTTCAAACAGCACAAGGCATGACTATAGTCCTGGGTGTGGGAGGGAAGGTAGGTTTTAGTTTGTCTAAGGCTACGTAACTTCCAGACTCCTAAAAAAGTGAATTCTTGTGTGGGGGTGTGTGTGTGTAAGTCAATGCACTCCCCAGGCAGATCAGAGCTCTCAGGGCCTCTCTGACAGCTGAGGTAGATGTAAGGCGGCAAATAAGTTACAGCTTTCATACAGGCAAGAGCTTTAAGATCACAACATGTTAATAGCATGGTGTCATCCTGTCCCATTGTCCGCGAGAAAGATGTGAATCCTTCCTCCAGCAAAGTAAACGGAATACTTCTGACCTTTCCAAGCTCTTAGCTTGTGAGAAATGGCCTTCAGGAAACTTGCTGAGAAATTTACCGTCAGCCTGGATTTATGTGCAGTGGACTCACATGCACAGCTGTAGGCAACTGACATGGGAAGGGGAAAAACAAAACCAAGATCTCTGTTTTGGAAAGCCAGAAGTGCAGGAGTCAGAGTGGCAAAACCAAATCATCAGGTCTGTAGTGATTATGCAGGCTTTAGTCAAACAGCTTGGGAGGGAGAGAGCATGGAAGAACAACGCAGTAATGATGACTGGAGTGGCTTTGCCTAGAGTTAGCTCTGCCTCGTCTGGGAAACTGGAAAGTAATGTGCCAAAGCAGCAGATCCATTTTTCAAGCTATCCCTCTCTTTTTCAGATTGTATGTAAATATTGCACTGTGCAGAGATCAAATGATGTCAGTGATTAACCATGGCACCAGAGTGTGACCTTGCACTGCTTAAAATCAAGCTAGCAAATGTTGGATGTATCTATCATTAAAATGAATTAAAAGCTAGTCATAACAGCACTAGGAACTGCTTAAAAATGTAAAGGGTCTGTGCTCACTTTTTCTTTCTTGCTATGTAACTGCTCCTTGGCCTAATGGTATTTTACAGAGAGAGGGTATTTGTGAAGCTCTGTAGTGAAGATGGAGAGCAGAAGAAGGTGCCATTGGTGTATCAGCAGCTTCTCATGGACAGGAAGGAGCCTTATGGCACAACATCCCTGGCTGCATGTTAACAAAATTTGTCCCAAATTTTGCACCTTATTTGTGCAGCTCCTTTTCTTGGAAAATCAAGCTCATACCCAACTACTCAGGGTCTGTAGGGACTCTCTGGCATTCCTCGCAAGAGTAACAACAATTAACACTGGCAGACAAATTCCATCAAAGGATGGCCATGTTCTGTCCCTCTTGCTCCCTCTGCTTCCATGAATTGCTCCTTCTCTAGGCCTGAAGCCACTACATACAGAACTCCTGCTGAACAAAGCCATTTTAGAGACTTTGTTATTTGTAATATATACCTAAAACAAAATAATGTCAAGGATTCGATGGGCACTGAGGAAATACTGTGGCTTCCATTAAAAGCATTAAGTCAAGGGGGAAGGTTATAAAAGGCCTTATTTGCAGCAGTTGCTAATTACTGACTTCCACTGACGTCAGCAAGACTGCTGAGGGAAACACATCCCACAGACCTGCCTGGTGTGGGTATGGAAATCACCTTCTAAATTCAAACAGCAATGGCCTGGCTACAGTCCTGGTCCTTCAAGCCTTCTTACACAGTTCTGTGGAAATGCAGCTCAAGATAAGAAATCTCTAAAATCACAGCATGTAATGAAGCTGAACATGTCACCTTACAAATGGAGTACATGCTCCATTTTCAAACAAAAGCTATATAGATACAATCCATTATTTCTTGTTTGGAGACATTTAACAGTTTTGGTACATTTAAAAATAGTTAATAAAAAGAACATGTCTGGGAGGGAAAAAATGCAGTGCACACCACAGAACTTGCCAAAAAATGAGTGTTATCATGGCAACATTTCCAAATGCCAATCAGTGCTAGTTGTAATGACACATTACAGCTGCAGTGCACCTTTCAAACACATTATCTCAAAGAAGCTTGCAGGCATTAATCAACCCTTATAAAACCCACTGCAAGATAACTTTATAGATGATGAAGCTGAGTAACAGCAGGTTTAAGCGACTTGCCCAAGGTCAGACAGTGCTGGAGCTGGGAATAAAAATTCAGCTCCTTCAAACTGCTCTACCCATTTACAGCAGTCTCTCCCTATTGTTCCCACACTTGTGCAGTCAAATTCTTATTGTTTTTTCTGGGAATAAACACAGTTTATCTTTTGCAATCTTAGACCATTAGATCTATAAAATGATTTGGGACTCATCAGTCTGTTATAAGCGGTAAACATTTCAATCAAAATAATGCACTTCACTGTATGCTTCTCCTCCAGTTTCAGCAGACCTCCCAAGTGAACCACTACATCCTTTCCAAGGAAGGATCTGCAGTGCCAAGAGAAAATTTCTGTTAAAGTACTAGCTGCTTTGTGCAGAGGATGCTCACAGTTCTGTGGGATGATCCTTTCCAACCCTGTGCTGTACTTCTGCTATTCAAATCACGTGCTGCAAAATCACCAGAGACAAGACTCTGAACACCACTTCTCTCCCAGCAAAAGAACAAAGCCTTCAGAAGAAGAAGTTTGTACCTTCGGTTGAAATGCTCCCTGAAGTGACCCAAAGGGACCTGAATGTGGAAGCATGGGTGGCATTCCAGGCATTGCTGGAGGATAGGTTGGAAAGAACTACAAAAGAAAAAGAGATGCTTATGTCACAGGATGACTTGAACAATAATGGAGGTAGGTGCCAAGCCTGGCATATACAAAAATAGTACTGTGCTGAACAAGTGCCATAGTGAAAATACACGATAAATTTGCTTTCAAAATTTTTAAAAGCAAAGCCAAAACTTGAAAAATGCACTCGTCTGATAAATTTTCTAGATAGTGTTGAAGGAGTGTGCCTTTAAAAATTGTGAACTATTGCAGGGGGCACAGAGCATAATTTGGGGTTTATGTTCACTTTCCATTAACTCTGCATTTTTCTGCTGTTGTAAATAAATTGATCCTGTTTTCAAACGTGACCTGCTTTAATTTTTAAAGCAAAAGGAACCATAAGATGCTGCACTGCACTCTAACCACAGGCAACATGCACACCACCTTGTAGTTGGGTAGGCTGGGTTAAATTTTGCTTAGGCCTCTCCTGAGCACATACAGCAGTTTTACAAGTCCCAAAATATGGAGTTTTTGGTGCTTTGGAGCAGTGGGGAGCACCAGGAAGAAACCACCAGTCTGACTTACTCCTGTGACCTGAGCAAAACCTTGTGAAAGAGCCATGCACTCTGGGCTGCTGCACTGGGAGAAGCACCAGCTGCAAAGGTACTGCAAGGACCACTGACTGAGCAATTCCTGCGCATTCCCTGCCATCCCAGGCACAGCGATATAGAGCCACAGCAGCAAAAATGTAGGAGACAGAGAATTTTAAAAAAAATTTTAAAAAAGTCCAAAGAAAACTTTGTACCTTAAAAACATAAAAATCAAGACAGAAAAAGAGCTTTAGAAATGAATGGATCAAAACACTACTCATCAACTGAAAACAAGCAAAAGAAGAGCAAGCAGAACCATTGACAAAGAAACCAACGAGAAAGGCGAGCACTCACGTTGGAATGTCGAAAGTAAGGGTTGTCTAATTTGGGAGCGTACTTGTCAAACTGGAAGAAAAGAGAAAAAAAAAACCAGGTGAGTTTGGTTTTGGCAGCAGCAGACACATCAGGATTTCAACACAGACAAATAATCATGGCCCGTGTATAAGCGTTTAACAGAGCAGAACTGACTGGTTATTCCATACTCGCTCATCAGGGACAAGCCTGATTTCCCCAGGCTAATGAGAGGAGCCCCTGGCCATGCTGGGCACCACCAGGGCTCACTGCAGAACCCTGTCCCAGGCACTGCATGAACAGGCTCCTGCTCTTGGAAGAGAGCAGTTCTGACACTGCAGCACAGTGAAACACAGGGAAGTTCAGCTACAGGTCCAGATCTGGGATCTGTCCCTGGATTGCTGAACTAGATCACAGGTAAGAAACATTTTCCATTAGACCTCAACATCTACTATGGGGCAGCAAATACCAATTCCCAGTTTTCTGGGTTCCTGTAAGCACCAAACTTCTTTGGGAAAGGGCTTAATTACTTTTCATACACCAATCTCGATACATTCCCCCTCCCCTGCAAAAGGGAGAGTTCCCCAGAGAAAAGTTGATTGTGAGCCTTTTCCATTCCAGCATGGGGTTTTAACACCTCCGTGTGTGTAGCCTGTGTCCTGTTTGTCCTGTACCATCTCAGAAGCAAACCCAAAGAACACACACACTGCATTTCTGAACAGTATGTACATGCTGCTGGGGAGGAGGGAGTGGGGAAGGAGGCAGGGAGAAGAGCAGTAGGACTCCATGAAATGCTGCTTATTTGGCAAGTCAGCTGCTGTTTCACACTCCTCTATGTGCAGGAGAGTAGATTTGTAATTTCATTAATTACAGTTATTACTGGAGCCATGTCCCTTCCAGTGTAAATACCATAAATTACCAAGCACATGCAGCTGTAATTTCAACACTCTTCTCTGGTGTTGGGATTAGCAAACCTGATCTTGTGGAATATAAGAAGGTGTGAGTGAAATACGGCAAGAGAGCCTCACAGGTTGTTTTTGGTCTGAATGCTGACATCAATGGGCACGGGTGGGAGGGGAGGGAGCTGTTCACAGGCTAGGGTATCACAGTTCTTAAATAACAAAGGAGACTTCCGCGAAAAGATTCAGAATTGTTTTACACAGATCAAGCAAAGAAGGGAAGGTGTTCACACACAAGTGCATTGAGCAAACACTGGATGTGGATGATACTGCTTTTAATTGCCTCGATGCTAAGCAGACTGCAACCCAAGAATGTCATCAGGCAGTCAGCAGTGGGAAAGAAAAGTGGGAAACACTATGCTCCTTGAATCCTTGGTAGTTCTTCCCCAGTGCTGCTTTTGCTAGCCTTAAATAGGGTTGCTTCTGCATTTTGGACAAAGTGTGAAATTGAGAGGGGAAAAAAAGCTCAATCTTGTGCTTTCAATCTCACACAGTAATTGCCAGAAATGGGGAGAGAGTGCATTTTAAAGTACTGACAAAATCCATTTGTAGCAGATCCCTAACAATTTTGTAACAGCTGCAGCAAAGTCCCACTGTGTTACAAGCAAATTCAATGACAAAATGCTTATTACATGGCCAGGAAGATCTCTCCCAGCAGAACCAGCCACACACAAATTAGTGCTTGTTGATGTAATCAAGTAATAAAATGCCTAAATCAATACAGATCAGGTATTAGGAGGAAGAGGGACAAAACTGGTATCAGGTGAGATGCTGCACTGTGGTGAGAGCTCTGGGTAAGCCAGCATGGCCTGCCCTGCACCCAGCAGTTGTAGGGACAGTGTTTGGGGCTGGAAGCCACCCATCCTGTGGCATCCTGGTTGGTGTCTTTTGGTGTGTCAAGGCAGCTGGCTCTGGAAAAGGGGAAATAGAAATACACAGCAGGACACACGAAAAGCAAACAAAAGGATTCTGGACTTGTCTCGTGGGTGCTGTATCTGCTCACAGGGGACCAGGAGGCTTGGTGTGGGGGCTCTAGGTGGAAAGGGAGTCCCTTTGGGAGTGCTGGCCTCAAGGTCGGAAGGGCAGGGGCAGCACACCTGTCTGAAATGAAGAGGGCTGGGTTTTGTTTGACAAGAGCGGGTTAGGCTTTTTGACCAGAGATGCTCTACTTATCCTCACATTTTGGGCTGGGGTACGCACCATGGGAGGTGCAGAGGGCGGCATGAGCGGCGTCTGGGGCAAGCTGGATGGAAAAGGAGTGAATGTGTGCTGGTGGGTGTGTTGGTGCTGATGCGTGTGTTGGTGCTGGTGAAACTCCGCTCTCAGCAGCGGCACCGGGCCAAGTGAGGCAGCGGCCCGGTCCGAACTCTGAACCAAAAACCGGTTGTTCAGCTCTTGCCTGAGCAGTTCGTGATCTAGAGGAGAGAGAGAGAGAAAAAAAAAAGACACAGAGGCCCGTGGGCCTGTGAGTACCACAAAGACAGAGGAGAAAAAGTCAATATTCACCTGGCATTCCCTGTTTCTGCAGGTCATGCTGTGGTGGTTTTCTACGTGAGGACTCATTGGTGGAGGTAAGAGAGATGCCTGTGACAAAGTACCAATCAGAATCCCCGAATGAGGCTGGCAATACATGATTGGTTGGTTGAATGATATCAACAGGCTGGTATCTAAAGACAAGAGAGAACACCATGAGTCATCACAGCAGAAAACATCATCGGGGCGCTCCCCGGCCCACCCGCTGCCCGTGCCCACCCGGCTCTCGTCCTCCCCGGCACCTGCTGCCCCAGAGGTATCTCTGGAACACACCTTGGGGGTCCAGCCTCACCTCAGGGGTCCAGCCTCACCTCTGGAAACACACCTTGGGGGTCCAGCCTCATCTCTGGGAACCCTCCTGGGCTCATAGCCACACCAGGACAGTGCTGGGGAGTGCCCTGGAGGCCAACGGCTTGCTTTAAAATGAGCTGTACTGACCTTCATCCTCTGGGCATGTGACAGGCAGAGGCGCACACGCACGCACACACACACACACACACACACACACTCAAAATGGATGAATGTTAAGGTCTAACATGTTGTACTTCAGAGGTAAAATTTTGACAAGATCTCCAGCGCAATGAGATAACCATGGGCTTGGGTGGCTGGAAACTACCTGCTTGGACATTCATCCCTGTGCCATCCTCCCCTTCTCAGCCCCAGAACATGCACGCAATGACCAGAAACATCCATCCTACAAATCAAGGCCTTCTCTGCAGTAAGTTTTTTCTGAGATCTTAAATACAAGCAGTCCTTTCCTCAATTTATAACAGGCTGTAATTCTCATATTTTGTCATTGCCTCCAGGCTTTTCTCCTCTGAGAAAATAAAGAGGAGGAATCAGTGGGAAGAGGAGAAACATTGACATGGCTCAAGATCTCATCACGGTTGCAATGACTACTGAAACAAAATGTTTCCGTATGACATGGCCTCTTTGCAGCATCTTCCTCTGGAATAGCAACTTGTACTGAATGTGAATGTGGTTCAGGGCAGGGGAAGACACCAGTGCTTTAGAAATGATGTCACTGAAGACAGTAAGGATCAATGTCCACTTCTCCAAAATGTCTGCTGCTGTAACAATTAAATCCATCTGTGGCTTTGCCTAAGAACTTCAAACAGGGATCAGCATCCAACACATTATATATTCTTTAAGTGAAGACCAGCCTGTGACCCCAGCTGTGGATGACACACACCCAGTCCTGACTGATGTTCTTGCTTCTGAATTTCCATGAATCCATTTCTTTCACTGTAACAACCCCTTTAAACTACAGCTCTGAATATAAAGGGGCAAAAGAACACCTGCACTTTGAAGTTTTATTTCATATTCTGCAGGGATTTCTTTCACTTCAACATTATAAATGTCTGAATCAAACACTTTCTGAAGTGACATGGTTAAGATCTTTAAAAACAGGTACTCTGATGAAGAATTTCAAGGTCTCTACTAGCACTTAGAAGCCTACAACCTATTGAAAGTCACATTTAAAAGCAAATTTTGGGTGCCTGAGTCATTTGCTTTTCAGTAATAAACATATTGCAGAGTAGGTATTGCGTACTGCTACAATCTATGTAATAATTAACACAAAAGCAGAAAGTATATATATTAGTGATACTGAAGCCTAAGGCACTGGAGCAGAAGAGTCTATAATGGGTTCTCCTTGGATTGAGCAAATAACAAAAAAACTATAGGCTGAAAGCACTTAGGTCCAAAACTTAACCTCTTTAGAGAATATGAGCATGATTTCATGTGTGTGTGGGTGTGTGTTTACGATTTTAAATCTGGCATGACTTAAAGAAACTGAATCCTTCTGTTAGCATCAAGATAATCCACTTTTCTGAAGGGCAAGATAAAAGCAAATTGGTAGGTGTAAGTGCTCTGATATCCAATTTCTTTAAGAGACTGGAAGTCAGACTGATAGATTTGCAGCTGACTCCAGCCCATAGCCCTCTACCACAACTTTGCCCTCCGTCAGGAAGAGAAAAGGCCTGGAGATGTTTGGAGAAGCTGTGTGGCATTTGGAGAAGTGGCTGCTTCATAGTAAGGATGGAATTGACAGGGAATAACCCAGCTCTGTGAGGGGCTCTGAGCAATGTCTGGATCAGAACTAAGGTATTGTACCTGCCAGTGATGTCAGGTCCAGTGACACAACAACACAGCCAGGAGGAAAGTGCCTGAGCAGTCCGTGGGACCCGGGAACGCTGTCCTGCGTGCACACATGAGCTGGGCATGGCACAAGAAGGTCACTCCTGCTCGTGGTGTCCTCACATTCAGAGCAGAAGAGACAAGGACCACCGCTTCCTCTGTGTATCCTACATCAGGGCAGCCCTTGAGAAGAGGGCTGAAGCCCAGAAAGAGTTGCTCCTAAGTTACTTGTATTAGCTTTAGGTTTCAAAAGGAAGAAATGTCACCAAAAGTGCATTCTTGTCTTGCTCTTCAGGGCTGCTCAGCAATATTGTTTGCTTTTAAGAAAGTTTTATGTGAATGACAACAGAAGCTCCTGGCTCTTGCAGCACTCTGTATTGATTTTATGATGTGCCACTTTGCAGGCATTTCATATAGTGCAGACAAGAGGCATTTCACTGTCTGCAGGGTTAGACATCCAGACCTTTCCCTTCACTAACTTAGGCTTCTCCTACTTAAATTGCAGGAGAAATCCTTTTAGTAGGAGCAAGACTGTTACTGTTTCCTGGCAAGCTGCTGAATGTGAATAGGTCACTTGATCTTGCACCTCCTGAAGTTAATGGGGAAAACATACTTGCTTTCAGTGACTGCAAGATCATGCTTTTAGTGAGCGCTTTGCTATTTCCTTTCGCAATACTTTCAAAGTCTCCATCACAGTAGTCCTTTGCCTTAAACAGGGGAAGCAATGAATAGGTTTCCCACAGTGCTGCCAACATCTTCCCAGCCATGTGGTTGAAATTTTAGATGGTGCCAGGGCCCGTGACAGCCACCAGCTTTGGCCTATGTGGTCCTGTCTCTGGCTGGGAACCCACAGCACTTTTGTCTATCATCGTTCTCAGAGCTCACTTTTGACCAATTGGTACTTTTTTTTTTCATTTAAAGAAGCAGTTATAAATAATGAGACATTATTTAGCTCCTGGAAGCAAAAAAAGGGGATGCAAGACCATCAGATTTTTCCACAGCAAATCTGCCATTTCCTTGTTCCTTTAACTGACTTCATAGGAAACAGAGAGTGTGTTTCTTGCAAAGTGCTTGTCCTGTTTAATCCCTGCTGAGTTAGTTGTGGAGTCAAATGCCAGATCAAAAGGAGGCCCCAGCAAGTGAAAGTTGGGAAGTCTCCAGCTGCCAGGGTCCCTTCCAGGGACAGCTGTAGGCTAATGGATAAGCTATAAACAGGGCATTTAGGGCAGAAGTGACAATAGAATGGGGGCCAGGGTGAACAAACGAAACTTTAAAGAAGGATGCAAAAGAGAGTGAGAGTTGAACATCAGAGCTTGTCAGCTGAGCTGTCTCTGACTCAGACTGACAGGCCATGGAGCCATGGGCACAGAGCAGGTGTGCTGCTGCAGGCAGAGGATCCTGCTCTGCCAGCAGGATGTGCTGCTGGTTGAAGGATCAGGCCAGGGGATTCAGTGAGATTCAAGTGCTCAGTTAGAACAATTGTAGAAGTAGTATTTTCTCATCAATTCTAACAACAGCAGCTTTCTTTTGAGAGGGAAGAGAGGAGAACGGCAAACTGCATCACTTCTCTGTTAATCTAAAAAATATCTGATGACTGTGGAATGCCACACTGGACAACTCATGCCCTGACCAGGACATTGTTTTTTGAAGCATTTGTTTTGAAAACCTCCTATAGGAAGGTACGGTGCTGCGTCTACAATCTCTCATCTGGTAAAGCACGTCCAGTTCTCCTACCTGTTTCATGAGCACTGTCTCAGTTCCAGCACATGCTGCCCATGGAGGGGTCTGTGTCAAGGTATTTCCCTGCCCACCAGCCAGCCCATCTCTCAACACCCTCCAGTGCATGCATGGCCAATCAGCCCTGGCAGGAGAAGGGAACCTACCCGCAGGGTGCCCTGGTATCACAAGGCTGTTGGTGGGTAACGCTGGTGGAGGTGGCAGCGTGGGTGGGGTGGCGAACATGGCCGGATGGTGCTGGTGTTGCGTCTGTGATCTGAGAGAGAAGTGCGAGGTAGCAAGATTAGAGATGGAGAGGGGCAGAGCTGGGCCGGAGGAATGGTGTGGAGGAATCTGGGGAGACAGGGGCAGGTGTTTCGGGAGGCTGATGCTTGTTGCACTGCTAGCACTGCTGCTCCGGCTGCAGAGAAAAAGAGATGGGAGGGAGAGGAGAGAGACACAGACAGAAAGAGTGTGTTACAATACAGGACTGAAAAAGTGCAAGAAAAACCAGAAACACCACAACTATGGAACATTGATCTCTCCAGGCTTATGCTTTTGCTTTTCTTAATGGCATTGAAGACAGTTAACGAATCTTAATTAATGTCTTCAACAGGACAGAATGGGCCTTGGGCTCTCTGGAGGGACATTTCCTCCAATGCTACAATCTTCAGAACTATTTGTGAGTACTGAGGAAGGCCACAGAGGCAGCTGGATTTTGCACCTTTATGAAGCCTCTGATGATCCTGCAGTGTCTATGTGGGGCCTTGTGACCAGAGGACACCGATTCCTTTTTCTGTTGCTCTACGTGTGCAGAGCTGCACAGCATGAGTGACTCTGGGACCCTGCTGGATCTGCTGCACATGTGCTGTGCAGTTGTAGTCACACGAGCATGCAAATGCACACTGTGTTAATCATTTTTCTCATAATAATTTGTATTTTACATCTTCTTCTGTTATGATTACTCCATTGCAAGTGATCCAAGTTTTGTGGGCTGAAACACACTATCACTGCAGTTATTAGGTGTGTAATTCCCACAATACTGAGTATTTGTTGCAAGCTAAACCTCAGAGAGATCTTGAATAGTTTGAAATATTATTCACCATTTATGCTATGGTGGCATTTACAAGGTAAAACCATAACATAGCTTAAGTATGCAGGATACTATGACATACACATTAATGGCAGCTCTCTGTATTCATATTCTGACCTTTGTTCAGTCAAATATTATGCTTTAAACGAGTTTTCTCATCTTGTTTAAACTAGCCTAGCTCTTGCTTGGGAGGCAAGGCATGTTTTCAGTACCAGCAAAACGACTATAGAGGTTCCAGTTGACTGACTAAACTCTTTTGTCTAGAAACATTTTATCCATGCCATTTTCACCCACCCTCCTTACTGGATGGAGGCAATTTAAACAGCAGAGTTAAGCCTCCTGCAAGATCTGAACACGTCAGATTGAAGCAGATTTATCAGCCCACAGGGGAGCCCTAGTCTAAGGGACACAGCATTTTCCAATACAGATCACAGGATATTCTGAGTTGGAAGGGACCCACAAGCATCAGAGTCCAAGATGGATATCCCTCTTTTGATGCTGGTAAGCCAAAAACCCTGATAACCATGGGTAAACCTACTTCAATGGAGGTATTTCTGAATATGAAACAAAGGTGTTGCTCAAACTTAAACCACCTTAAATTTCTAAGGCAAGGACTAGCCAGCTCAGACAAGACCGTGCAAAATTTTACTTGAAACTGGACTGAAAGGAACATCTGCCTTTCTCCCACAGAAGGTGTGCATTTATCACCTCATTTATCACGGTTCAAATGCACTGATCCACCACAGCTGGAAAATCCAGCCTGGAGTCAGCCCATGAATTCCAATATCCAAAGCACGGACCTTCTTACCCCAGATGAGTGCTTGTCTTGCCTCCCAGCGATCTCTACCCCACCTGAAACAAACTGTAGCCCAGCAGCAGCCTGAAGATGACGTGAGCATCCCTTCCCCCTACCTGATATTATTGAGTCCGTTGTGGGCCACCTGGTGATGCACTTGGTAGTTGAGAGGTGGAGGGATGTGGCTTGGAGGTTGGCTCCGAAGGTCAGGGATTAACTGAGGCTGTGACTGTGGCCGAGGTTGAGGTTGTGACTGTGGCCGAGGCTGCGGCTGAGGTGTGAGCCTGGGTGGTGCTGGTGCTGAAATCACAGGCTCCTTCTTCAGCAGTGGGCTTGCTCTGGCACTTGACGTGGGTGCTGAGGAAGTCGAAGTCACAACGGCAGCAACCGGCTGGGGGCTGGGGATGGGCAGGGCAAAGGGCACGTCGGTGCTCAGCTCCCGGCTCCGCTCTAGCCCCGACACCTTTGGGACATTGGCTGCTTTCGCTTCTGGCTTGTCATTCAAGGTGGGACCTTATGGAGCAACAAGAAAAAGAACAAAGCACATGCTGAAAGGTTTGCATTTCTCTCTCTGCTTGGTAGAACATATGCCTGGGAAAAAACATGTCATGTTTCAGCTCGTGGGAGCGCCGTGGGAGCACTGCTGCTAGAAGATGGATGTGTGTTTGTGGCTGCCCTTCCACTGTCCTTGGCTGGCACTGGCCACAGTACTTTTAGCATGTGTGCAAGAGACTTAGCCGTCATTAAATGAAAGCATACTACAGAGAACACACGGCTTTGTGACTTCTTCAGGGGCCCAAGATTATGTACAATCGGACTGTGAACATGTCTCAAGTTACTGCTACAGTATTTCCTGCTCAATGTAAGTTTCATGTTCATGAAACACCTCTCATCATTAAGACATTTCATTTTCTCAATGCCATTTCAAGGCAACTCACATCAGATTTAGGCTCAACTCCAGCTACAACGCCCCGTGACCCAAGTATCAATCCTTAATGATAACCCCATCTCTCTTCTAGGATGGAGGCTACCTGGGATCTCTGTAGCAAAGGAGTGTCACACTCTGCAGAGAGGCTGTGACACTGCTGTCCCCATGCCACACACTTGTGTGGAAGAACAGAACAGAGAACACTGGAAAAATCCAGTCAGAAGTTCTGTGAGCACCCAAGTGCCCACTGCTTACCCTGAGCAGTGCAAACATGCCAAAGCATGCCAAAACTATCAGGAATGCTGCAACCTTGCAAAGTGCACCTACAGAGAAAATTCCATATGGAATAACTCCTATGGTGCCAAACCCTGCCATTTTTCATAATTAATCTAAACATAACATCCCAAAGAGTTGAAAGGCTGGAAAGGAAAAAGGGAGGCAAGAAGAGATATTTCAGATCAAGCAGTATCCAAAAGGTTGAAGACAACTGAAAAGACCAACATGAAAGCAATTCAACTCCCACTGTAACTTCCTTTTCACCCTGATCTGTGTCTCCTTGACTGCACACATACCCACAACTACAAGAAAACATCTTCATGAGCTACAAGAACTAATGTTGTTCGTGTTTTTCACACACACCCACCCCATTATGCACACACAGCACCTCTGGCTTTTAGGGGACAGCTTTTGTTACCCATCAAAACACATCAGGGGCATTTCGCTGCCTTGCAGACACGCAAGAGGTGCTACCTACACTCATTAACATGCTCCCAACACCCTCAGAAACAAATTCCACCTTCGAAATTCTCCTGCCTCATCAAAGGACTGAGACAGTTCCTGATGTAGGAGGGTGTGGAAATAACACACAACACACACCAAGAGCTAATTCTGGCTGTGTAGATGCTCTGACCAGCATTTGTGAACCAGCCCATGCAAGGTCAGAACCCCCACTGCCACTTCCACAGCCTGAGTGCCACCATGCTTGCATTAGATGGGAGGAGGACAGTGATGAATCACAGCCTACTGCACACCAGCTCACGTTCTGTACCCAGAATGCCTACGTGGTGATGGCATCTTCTTCCCTGAGATAAAAGGCAGCTTCCCACACTGCTTCTGGCTCTGCTTGCACTCTCACCAGTGCACCATTTCCTTCATCCATCAGTCAATCAGCTCATCACTGGACATGTATAAATTCAGAAAGTAAGAAGAGGATGAATGGAAACATATGAACTGTATTTATCAGTTGAAAATGTCTTGAGGTCTTGGGGCCTCAAACCCGCAAGTAACAGAAGACTTTCCAAACACCAGTGTTTTGGCTGGCAGCAAGTACTGTCAACACTGTACTTTCTGGCACTGTATTTATCTTTACAGGTTTGACACAATGTCTGGAGATCCTCAATTATTCTCTATAATAAATATAAGGCTACCTCTCATTTCAGTGAATTTCTTTTTCAAGTATGAATTCATGCATCACAGGTAACCTGGTTCTGAGATGTAGCTAGACTTGGTTCCAATGCTATTTAGAATTTGTTTTTTAAAGTCAAATTCTCATTGCTCTTGTGCACCATTATTTTTTATAATGCCACCTATGTTTGTAACTTTTCTTCAGATTTTATTAGTAACAATTGAAAAATTGTCATTGCCTAGTGAAGCCAAGGCTCCCCCACACTGCATTTTGGAGCAAGTGTGTTCACAGCTGTAGATTCCACTACTTTTCAGGAGCTACCCATTAAAAGCAATTGGGTTTTATTTCTGAGCATAGGTTTCCTCAGAGCCCATTAGCTCTTTACATCCAACAGGCCTCCTCCTGGAGAGTTAAACTTCATATTGTGTAATTATACGCAATGCAGACTAATGGCGTATATTCAAAACACACCGGCACCACAAAAGTTAGTTGAGTAAAAAGTCAGTTAGATCCAAACCAAATCAATAAAGTCCCACATTAAAAGCAGCAGTTTGACCAGTTTTATGTGCAACTATTGATTCCCTGTGGTTTCAGCATTAGTTCTCATTTGCGATTTCCACAAAGCAAAGGCTCAGGCTCCCTTGCTGACTGAATTGACCAGCCAAGCCTGGTTGTGTTAGTACTAGGGGTACATGACTAATTCCTGCTGCCAGCTTCCATCTCTCAGGATGCAGTACTGCAATGTTTTTGTGTTTCGTTCTTGACAACAGTGAAAATACACACATGCCAGCTTTCCCCCTCCCCCAGAAAAGCCACAGGCATGAGTGTGAGCATCTTCTCTCCTTTTGCAGACAAGTTGCACAAAAGCAGAGGCAAAGACCAGGGAAAGATACCATGTGAATTCATGGGCAAAGGTGGAAAACCATGTGAGAGAGCAGAATCCTCAAGCCTTCTCAGCCACCACACAGGAACAGGAGAATCCTGGTGTTTGGTGACTTTGCCGTTTTCTCCTCCTGATGGCTGCAATGCACACATGGAAGTCTCTGAGCTATCTTTCCTGAAATCCCTCAGAAAGCTAATCTTAATGATTTTAATGAGAGATGTTGCCCATTCCCATCAGGATCTCAAACTCTATAGTTTCTCTGCAGGATGCTTGAATATCCCTCCTAAGCGAACTACACTCTTGTGTGCCCAAGCTCTGACCAGGCTGACCGCTGCTCACATATGGAAATATCCCAAGGAAAGCAACAAGATATTCCCTTTTGGGCAAACTGGATCAGGTTGCATTGAGATCCTTTTGGAAATTTCTGTTCTTCAGCTCCTAACCCAGCCCTCTCGAGCAGATGGACCCATGGAGCTGAGCACAACTGCCCCAACAAAAACACAGACCCACCTGACCACACCACAACGTTCTAGAGGCAAAAGTATGTTTATTTTTACCAAGTCCTAGAGTAATTTTCATGCTTAATGATAACAGGCTGAGCCAATTTGCCTAAGACTTGACAGTCAGCTCCAATAATTCAACCTTAATTAAACCTGAACGCATGTCAGTTCAGCTTGTCCCTTCACAGGAAATCTGACATTTGTAATGATTCATGTTCCAGCCATGCTATGGGAAGGCTAGATCACATCTGCCGCTCTCCACCGTGCAAATTGCTACCCTTTTTGAGAATGCCAATTTTTGTTTATTTTCTAACCAAACACCTTGGATGTCTTCCATTGAGAGGTTTTCTTAAATGAACAGACAGTGAAACATGTCTTGATCTCACAGGGATTAATGATGACTGAGTGTGAGACAGGAAAGAAAAGGCTGAAACTACTCTTAACAAGAAAAAAACCCCAACAACCTGGGATTAGTAATTCTTGCCTCCCTGATTGACTAATTTGTTCATTTGGAGTGTTGCAAAATGTTAACCTCCCTACATTTTGGGCTACATCCAATTCCAGTTTAAACCGGTAAAGAAGAAACCTGAACAATTTTTAAAAGCACAGAGAGATTTAGCTACTGCTGTGTAAATCTGCAGACAACAGAGGTGAAGTTTAAGGGAAACCCCAAAGTCAACTACAGCTTACAAAGGTGTGCTTCAGGAGGAGTTACCCGAACCTGAGAGACCATCAGCCAAGACCCCATCTGGAAGTTGCCTGAAGTCCGAATCTGTGACTGGAATAACCGTGCACTGCCCATCTCCAAGGCTGCCCAGGGTGACATGCCTGCCAGTGTGTAACTACACAGCATTGCAGGCCAAGCACAATACAGAAAGTCCCAGACACAAATTAAACCTTTCTGTTACAGGAATTTGCTTTCAAGCTGATTAAGAGTAGCTCGAGTGCAAGGGATTAAACATGTAAAGGCTGATTGAGAACTCCAATAAGCAGTTACTGTGTTATACAAACAGTACTTAGGGCAATAGCAGTTCCAGCCCTGCCTCTTGCTCTTTGCAAGCTGCTGGTTGCTGCTGAAAGGGGACTGTCAACACACATAAAATGTGATTGGAAATAATCTAATCTTGCTTGCACGCCTTTCCTTTGTCTCCTGAAGAAAAGTGGAGTCATTCAGATGTCTTTCTGCAGCCTCCCTCTGCAGTCTCCCTTGCTGCATTCAAACAGCACGGGTGATGGGGTGATGTGAGAAAAGAAATTCCTCTCCTACATCCATCAATGACATCTTTACCAATGGCAATTTCCCAAGAAACACAACGACCACCATCTGTAGCCCATCTATCTGCCCTGTACATATCCTTGAAAACAGACACAGGCCAGACTGGCTACGGTGAACCCTGCTCCATATTTCAGCAAGAAACACTACAAAAGCACCACCACAGGAATTACACATGGCAAGAAGCTGAGCATTTCAGAGTGAGTTGATGAGTCCCAGGGAAGAGTTTTGAAGCATCAGCAAGGGGAATGAGAAAAGAAAAGCGGGATTTTACAGCAGTAGGTCAAAACAAAGAAATGATGAAATGAATGTCAGTAAATATTTTGTGGGGTTTTTTTTGTTTTTATTTTTTAGTTTTATTTTAAATTGAACATTTAGGCTGCTGCATAATGTATTGTGGATATGCAACATATCATAAGCAGAAGAGAGAATAAAGCATTTTGCATTGACAGCAATAACACTGATACTGGTAGAGTGCTTACATGTGAAAATCAAAATTTAAGTGCTAATTTTTTATCCCTAGATGGCTTTTGCTTTCATATAGATGGCTTTTTCATTGCATTTTAGGAGGGTAGCACTACTTAAGACTTTAACTGATTAGGCTGTTTGCAAAGGTAAGGCAAGCAGAGCTACAGCACAGAACCTCCCCAACAAAGGGGGCACAGAGTTCCTCCACCTATTTTAATGCAAATCAGCTCAAGATAAGACAAAGAAGTGGGACTTGCACATCAATCTACTGTCTGGAAGGGTCCATGGTGTGCGACACAACGATTTTTAACACTACTGAGAAGCAAAGGCCAGGCTTCCATCACAACAGCAGTACTACATGTTAGGCTGTGTCAAAACAATGTTCTCCTGTGCCAGGGGCTCCTCTGATTATGATGGACTCCTGGCGGATTTTCCACAAATAATTTCAGTGTTTTCTCACAGAGGAAAGTAAACTGAGTGTGAGCACAAACCCTGGTGCCCAGCTCTGAAACCACACTGCTGAGCGTGGCCACCTGCGTGCTGAGAGCCAGCTCTTGTTCCCGGCACTGCTCTCACAGCCCATTCCCAAGACCAAGTGGGAAGCTGCTTCCCAGACCGGTCTGGATTCGTCCCCTGTCACTCAGTTCATTTGTACAGAGCTGTCAGTCAAGCCACATTGCCCGGCCACAATCTGAAACACCCTCCGAACAGCTGCCACTATCAATTACTCTCCCAGGCAGCCCTGACTATCAGGAAGAGAACTGGAGCGAACACTTGCCAGTTTTAATAAACTGCGTTGCCCAAGTCATTTAACCTGCTAGATTGCTGTATGCTGGGGCTGTAACAAGCCTTCAGCTTTTCAACCCAGAAGACAGCAACAGTGGCAAAAAGCTGTCAGCTTGGTCCTCAGAATTCACTTCCAAGGGTGTCTTCCCCCACTCTCCTTCCCGGAGCGCCCAAGTTTAAAAGTGAAATATCTTCAAGTAATTTTCATAATGTCATGACACAGAAAGCAGCTCTCATTTTTATCACAGAGCCAGCAACTCCCAAGAGCGAAGAGCTGACATGCTCCACGATTTCCACGTTAGGAGCACACTCGAGCAGAGTTCCTCTCTCCTACACCCACATGGACACGTCCTGTGGGCACTCCCCAGAGCCGGCTCTGGCCATTATATGGGTCACCACCACCCTGGCAATGCTGATGCAGCCCAAGGACTTCAGGTTGCTCCAACCACCTTGAGGGCTTTGCCCCACTCTCAGTATGATTAAGGTTTCTTCCCCAATCAAAAACTGAAGCATGGCAAATCTACATTTACTTTGAATCTTCCAGGACCAGTAGGAAAGATTTCTTAAAGAAATACCTATTTAAAATAAAAACACTTCCATCCAGATCAGCGTTTTCAGTCTGTGGTTCACATATATACCAAGATATTTGTGGATATTAATCAACAAGAAAAGGTCTAGGATCACTAGGATTAACTGGAATATCAGAATCTGCTTGCCCACCAAAAAGCTTACTGGACTCTGCAAATCAAAAAGATTCAAATGCACTACACTGAATGTTTTCCTCAGTCAGCTCTGTAGATAAGAGCCTTTGTTGAGAAAGTTTGAAGCACAGAAAGGTTTCACCCCCTCCTGCAGAAACTGAGGAGCCACGGCATTAAGATCTATGGACTTGATGCCTATTTGCTGCTTTATGGTTCTTTAATGGGATGTTTTATTCCTAGAAATTTGGGAGCTTTCCATGCTCTATCGAGGCATGTTAGCTGTAAGCATGCATGATGACACACCAAAGCTGCAGGAGCTGAATGAAAATAGCTGCCAAACACAAGGATTGGGGCCACAGCATAAAGAAGACGGATCACCATTCAAATCCCCCCAAAGTAAGTCACACTGCATTTTCCTAGCAATGATGCTTCTGGCAGTATCTCTATGCAAAGCAGGAACTGGATTTGCAGCTAAAGCACCTACTGTGGATGCTGGCATTGTATTGAGATTGGAAGTTTCATACAGACTTTTTAATCCAGGGCTATAATGGTGGCTCAAACGGGTTAAATCTCTTCAGTGCTGCTCCTAAGCTGTTGCCAAACGCCTACAAATCAGTGACATAGGAACCACTCTACTTCCCCGGCCAGAAAACTTTACTAAATCTTCTTGTAGTTGTATACCAAAGGTGTGTTTGTCTTGTTCTGTTTTTTAACGGTGGGATGGCCTACCGTACACCTAATCTGAGTGACAGACAAGAAACAAGGCAAATAAGTTATTTAGAAAGACACTCCCCCAATATAAAAGCAAGCAAGCACACATCCTCAACTCCAGCTGTAAGCTTTTAAACAGACAGAACTGTTACATACCAAGGAATCTTTTGATTTTAATTAGGCAAACAAGGGCAAATAATAAACCATCAACTACTACATTACCAGAGAAAATGTACTACTTTTGCTGTTTGATTCCCGTCTAGCCTGTGAGTGAGTTATTAATCACTCCAATTAAATCATGAACACAGGTCTTTACACTGAAATGGAACCCCCACCAACAGATCGATAACTCAAACCTCCAAGAGCAATTACTGCTCAGCATAATAGAGCAGCTTGTTACAGAGAGCTCCATGCAGACCACAATCCTCTCTGTCATATCCTTCACAGGCAGTGGGAGCAAACTGGGAAAAGAAAGATTTTATAACTATTATTTTCAAAATAAACAGACATCTGCTTAGAGTTACCTAATCTCTCACATCACAGAGGCAGATCTGCCAAGGTCACATTGGAGACATGATTACATTTTTTCACAATTTGTTATTCTAGCAAAGCCCTGATAAGATTGAACTATTGAAGTTCACACTCTGGTTTAATTTCAAGAGGTTAAATGCCAAATCCTTTTCTTATTGCTACAAGGAAGGGATCTGCCAGGCTGCATAATACCCTGTGTGGGCTAAGACAACAATTTCGTTTCATCTGCACAGTCTTATGAAGGTTTTGATTTTTTTTTAAGTGACATCAGAGAGCTCCAAACTCCCAAAGAATGATTTAAAGTAAAATCAGAAAGTGAGACTGTTCTGGAGGAACGTGAATGACCTTTTGGATCTTCCAGCCTGGAGAAGTTAAGTCAATGTCTGGCTGAGAAAGCACACTTGCTAACCAAAACCAGAAAAAGGCAAAAATTAACATTCTGAAAGACCAGATCATCTCTGCTGGGAACAGATGATTGCCCTAACCAGCCAAGCGTATGCAGGGTCACAGAAATCCCTGTCTCTGTCTTGGAAGACAAGTGATGCTTGTCCTGGTGCAAGGAAAGAGGAACTGTCTGTGCTCAAGCCCTTTGCTCTCCGTCCTTTCCAGGTGAGAGATGTTTTTCTGAGCACCTTTGCTTCTGACAGGACGGCCCCTTCCCGCAGCCCTGGAGCCCAATCCATCATCCTTCATTAGGGGAGCTATTGGCAGCCAATTAAGTGGTGATGGACCCACACCACAAAGCTAATCAAGATGAGTTCATACCTTACCCTTCAGCCTACAGGCACTGGCTCCTGCCTACGAAGGGTGTCACATTCCTGCTGCTTCCCCTCACTGCTCACATGGAAAAATGGCACCAGATCAGGCAACACCGGAACAGCAGCAGGCAGAGGGGCAGTGTTACTGCTGGGGTCTCACCATGGCTTCCTACTGCCAGGCACACAGGCAGCTTTTACAAAAGGAAGACAGGGAGATTATCTATTCCCCACTGCAGCAGAGGCAGAAGGAGTCCAAGCAAATTTTCTTCCTCCCTAAAGGGTCGCAAACAGATCTGTTTAGAAACAGTCTCAGTAACTGGACTGAAGTCCATACCTGATGTTACAGCTGGAGCTGTGAGAATGCAAAGTCGTGTTCAAGGTGACAGAGTCTCTGCTAAGCAGGAACTGAGAGAAGTGACTGACCATACACAAATTAGCAAAATCCCGTCTTGTTTATTTGTTATGTCCAGCCCTCACAGCTCAGTAGCTGCTGTCACATTAGTGCTAATATGCTCGTAATTTGTGAAAACAACACTTGAGATCAAGTGTCAAGTGGGGCCACTGCTTTCCAACCAGCAGCTCCCCATAGCCTGCTGTCTCCCACTGCCCTCTCTTTCCATTCGCAGGCACAAGGAGGCACCTTCCACGCAGATCCCTTCCCTGGATTTAGTTGCAGCACATTACTACCCCAAACCAACATGTTTAGCTGTTACTGAATTGCCTCTATTTTGCTAGCAGTTGTGAAGTAGCACCTCTTTCCATTAACCTGGCTGAGAATGTAGGGTCAAGATGAAGAGAAACTGGACAAATTTTCATGCAAGCTCAAAAGCAGTAGGGTCTCACTCTTCTTTGCATGGTCAAAATCCAGCTCCTGAACTACTGGAAAGACAACTTAAGAAAAAATTGAGATATTGAAATGAACAGACTGAATACATTGAACAACATTTCCAGTTGCATCACGGATAATTAAAATATTTAAGGGACAAGCGGCAAGTTGTTAATCAGGGAACATTTACTTGAATGGTGTGTGCCCTTTGGATTTGGTCCCTATGGCAACCAAATATTCACTCCAAAATGATGCGCTGGAAGAAGCATGTCAGGAGCTGCCTCAACATTTTAATTCACAGAGTGAGCAATGAATAAATACAGCTACTGACAGCACAGCACAGGCAAAAAATGTTTGTAAAAAGCATCAGGAAGTCACAGATGGCCTTTTGCTTTTTAAGACTGAAGAAGTTCAATCTACCTTTAAACATATCCACTATCAAGAAAACTGGACTGTGTTGCACATGAATCACACTTATTAACTACTGGTAATAAAAGTTCTAGAACAGAAGAGCTTTCCTTCAGTTCTCAGTCCTTGATTTTTTATGATTGTGTTTCTACTTCCCACAGTGGAAGATGCTTCAGAAAAATCTTTTCTGTCTCATCTGGTTCAATAGGAATCACACTTCAAGAATGCAACAGCATGTGGATGATGGCTTTGCAGAAATGAAAAGAGGAGAGAAGAAAAATGTGAGGGATGATTGGTTTTTCCTTCTAAACAGGAAAGAGTGGTTTGGTATGCAAAAAGGGAAAGAAAAGAACACTTCACTACACTGCAGAAGGCAAACTCCTTCAGCATGATCTCAGTGTGTGAAGTGCAGCTGCAAATCTCCTTCCAGCTTTCTCCTTTGATGAAGTGTGAATTCTTCAATGGGCAGTAGAAATTTTGGAAGCATTTTAGTGCTAGATATGCTGGAGGATAATGTATGATCTGGCATCTAACAAGACCTAACATAGGAACACTGTGCCATGCAGTGCAATAGAATCACACCCTATTAATGAAAAGGTACTCTTGAATCTCTTCTTATGTGAGGGTTTATGGCTGTGGATAAAAGTCTTACAAGGCTGGAGGGTGCAAGACAGCACGGATTGCTGTGATGCCAGCCTGAATGTGCAAAAAGCCACTCAGCACCTGCAAACGCAAATGTGTGCTCTACACTCCTCTTGCCTCTGACTCCTTGGGATCCCCTTACATCCATTGCAGTGGCCCTGCAGAGATCATCAAGCACAACAGTTTCCACAAGGCTGCTGGATGGAATCTGCTGCAGGTTGTCAAGGCCATGGAAAACTCTTGTGATTCTGACATGCATGATACTGCTCACTCAGGAGAGTATTCACTGCCCTACTGACTGAGGTATTTGGCTTTCTTGGTGCCTGGGGTTTGCAGGAGCCCCATCAGCACACAGCTCTGAGCTCTCCCGCTTCCCAGGCAGAGCCACAACTCTCACAACCCCCATATTATCCTCTGACCTGGAACTGGGCAGGCACTGACACATCTAACCTCTGTCTTGGGCAACAAACAAGTACAGGGTGAGACTTCTGCGAAGATAATCACGGGAATAGTCTTGTCTGAAGCTGCTGCACATTTTAATTCCAGCAATGGGTGAAAGAAAAGAGACAAATACGTATGTGGGCTTAGCCTGCAGATACTTTTCCAAGACAGTAATTGCTGTATAATTCATATTCTTGTTTTCACATGTTTGCCATGTGTACCAACAATCCCACTGAATTCACTCTACGTTTTTCCTTCAAGTCCTCTCCATGTCACAGTTTTTCCAAACTGCACAAACCCAAACAAGCCTAGAGTCCAGTACTAAGCAGTTACTTGGGTTTGGCAAATTCCAGTATTCCCAGATTCTTGCCCATTAGCAGATGAAAGTGGGGTCCAAGCAAATCCTTGAGAGTTTTCACTCCACATTAACACAGCAGACAACATCATTCACTCCTTATATCTGTATTTCCTTTCAAGCAATTCTCTGTGAAGTCAGAATTGAGCCTTTGTATCTCTACCCAAAGCCACCTTCCCCCCATCAACTCCAGATACCACAGGCTGGAGGAGTGCTGCCCTCTGCACGAGAGAAGGCTCAGAAATAGTATTTGTGACTGATAGGAAATCTTAGCACAGTAAGAAGCAATTTATAGCTTCTGTACCAAAGCGGCTCACAGAGAAATGCAATGATGCAGTTCCTCATCTCAACCCTTCAGCAATGGTTTGAGGTACTTTTGCTCATATTAAACTAACTGGAGATGACATCCTAGATCCTTGCAGGGAGGGGAAATGCATTTGTTCTACTGGACCCCAAAATGGTTAATCAATTCAATGATTACAAATAAAATGCCTCATCTCTAAAGGGGCAGAATCCAAGTGCTGGTGCCACTGGTTTTGGTTTCGAGGACACAATATGGTTTTGTTTTTGAGGACAACACTCCAAAGTGCCAGCAGCTGGTTTCAGGGAAAACCACCTCCTCCCACATTAACATATTCATTTGCAAAATCTATCACATATGTTGCGTGCAAACTGGCTGAGAGTTGATTCAGCTCTAACAGCATGAGAGCCTCTGGCCCAAATATCTGAAAGTAATAAAATCCACACCATCCTCCTGATTCCTCACCCTAAGAGAGACGTGACCTATATTTGCTTTGCTTTGTCAGTGTTCCCAGAAGACAGAAAACAGTAACACTGGTCCATGTTGGGGTTGTGGACCTCACAGTGGGGTAATTGTCACAAGAAAAACACAAGTGACAGTGCTTTTGTTACAGGTTATGCTTATGGCTAATGGCAATGACTGGGCTATCACACTCTACCTTATGGTCACTCCATAAACAGGAATTAGGCCAGGAGGGACAGAGCACCCATTATTATATATATGGAGATGGGAAGCAAGGGAAATTATGGAACAATCTCTCACAGACAGTAAGTACTCCCATGTTTTTAAGAGAGTTCTCCTCAGCCCTTTCTTTCACAGGCAGGCTGGCTCTGAGCTGGGCTGTTCCCAATGAGCTTTCAGCCTGCCAGAGGCTCGGAGAACCTGCTCTGAATGAGTATGTTTCTTCCCATGAATTTGTTAAAACCACAGCCAGATTCCCCTTATGCTGATTGCTGCATGTTTCTGAAAAATCCTGTCCCCTTTAACGACTGAACACAACCAGGAGTGGCTGGAAGGAAGCAAGGATATTCCCCATCATGAAAGGAGGAAAAAGACACCGAGGGAGCAGTCAGCCTCTCCGACGCCACACCACATCTCTGGGGACTAAAGCTTTGCTGCATCCACAAGATAAATCCACCTTCTCCTCCTGTTCCTACAGCAGCACAGAACAACTCCCCAGTTACCAGTGCTGGATGCCAGCAAAGGTCTCCCTTTTCTTCCTTGTGTAAGGCATTTCCCTCCCCTTCATTTTATAAATTACCAGAACAGACATTTAAATGTTCAAGAGTAATCTGAACAGACTATTCATGCCTTGGGCATTTTCATGCTCTACAAGGAATGAAACAAAAGGGCCTCATTTAATACCTCCCTACAGCATTCCCTGTTGCTGCTCTTCGCTTGTGAATCTCCAAAGGCAAACTCTCAGTGCTTCAAGGCTCCTGAAATACCCCATCCCTCCTTTCTCCCTTTTTAAGATGAGCTTCTAAAGCAAATCTTGTTAGCTGACAGGAACAGGTGGTAGGAATCCTTCAAAGGAAAAAAATCATTTGTACCTAGTAAAAGGAGACCGAAAGTCTGATTCCTGTGGTTTTACTAAGCACCTGCGGGAGTTGTTTGGATGGCAGGCACACCCTGCTGCTTTGTGTGCCTCTGTGGCCCCTGGCACCCCAGCCCTGCAGCAGCAGATGAACGTCCTCTCCCTGTACCTGTGTCCACTGCCTCCCAGGATGCCACTGAGCAGGATGGCTCTGCCTGCTTCCTGGGGATTTCAGGAACTCTGCATCCGTTCCAGAGCCTGATGGGACAGGCTAAGGACTGAGCCTGTCTTCTGCCCTGCATTTTGAGACGTAGCTTTACAAAACCAGAAAAAGCCTCTATCCTTTTCAAATATATAGAAACCATCCAATGTTTGAACAAAGTTTTGTGCTAGATCAAAAAGCTAGACCTGCAAAACCCTCCCTGGGGCTTTGCTTTCATTCTTTAGCAAAATCCTCCCCTACAGTAAGTTTCTGATCCTCAGCCTTGGAGAGAAACATCACAATATACTGAGGTGAACAGTGCACCTTAATCTCTTGCCTTATCCTTGACAGGTAAAGAAGTCTAACTTGGAAAGGACCCCCAGGACACGGCTGGTAAAGGCTGGGCTTGCTGTGCGGCACAGGGAGACAGCAGCTCTCCTGGAAAGAACTGCAGCCCTGGGACAGCAGCTCGCTCCCCACCTCCCCTCACCAGCCCTGCAATCCACCTTTCTTCTTCCCTCATTGTCAAAACTGATGAGGGGAGAGGTGACAAGCTGGAAAGGCATGGCCAAGACTCAAGAGCGAGAATTCAAAGCAACCCTGCTGTGCTCCAAAGTGCTGTTATGGCTCCTCCTTGTATGCAGGGAATTAGGATATGGTCTCCAATCCAGCTACAAGCAAAGGAGGCACAGGAATAGATGTGCTTTCTGCAGAGACCTCAGGTATTGGTCCTTTCCTGTATTTGCTGGCAAGCACAAGGTACAAAAACATGTTCCATGACCAGGAACAAATGCTGGAATCCAGGTTTATCCAGATGTGATCTAAGGGATACTTCACTATGATGTGGCCAATGCAGTTGTTTGTTCAAGAGTTAAAAGGAAGGGATATTTCTTCCTATGGTGGAGGATCAGGGAATTAAACCTGGACTTGACTCAGATCTTCCTCCTTCCTCATATGGGTTTCTCTCCACAAAGAGGGGGTGGCAGTGGGTTTGAGTGTTCCTCAAATGTGATTTCCTTTTCCTCCACAAGAAATGTATAGAGAAAAAGGTCTGAAGTCCTTGCAGTCTTCTACAGCTATGCCACATTCAGAAGCTCTGGGCTTCTCCCCATTTCTTTGCTTCTCCATATCAATTTTGCCTGTTCACAGCCTGAAGTCATGTCCACCCCACCTCATGCACTGCAGCTGGTCATATCTGCACATACATTTGGTGAAACTCCATCACTGACCAGCTTTTCAGCAGCTAGCCCCACACCAGTGCCAGAAAGTCTATTTAATTTGTAAGCCTACAAAACCCAACACACACCTTTACATAGCCTGGAATAGTGCTGCAGTATTTACATCCCATTCAAAGAACCACAAAAACATTTATCACTGTATGGTCACGCTCTGCTTGTCACACACCAGCACTGGCATCCTGGAAAGGACTGTATCACAAACAAGTGCCCACCTCAAGTACCTTTGGGGTATTCAGCATGTTGTGGCTGCACTGAACTGGTTTCTGACCAGAGAAGAGAACACTTTCTTCTTTAGAAATGTTATCCTTATGGGCAAACTTCAGAAATATTCACTACCTGATATTGAGGTTGGTTTTTTTAAGAGCTAAGGATTATAAAGTAGCCATGTCTTTAAACAAGAGGTTATTATCCATCAGCTCCAGGGTTCAGTGCAAACTTCTAAGCAAGGAGCAATTTGAAAATAGAGCTGTTAAAGCAGTATCAGTACTTTAGTGCAGTTTAAGTTTTATTTTACTGATTTTTCTGGCTAAGATTCATAGTGCTATCAAACTAGCATCTGGTTGTCTTGTTGAGGGGAGTAAAGTCAATAGTCTAACACGCCCATTTTGCTTCTCTTTACTGCTGCAATTGTGTGACTTCATTGATACTGAGGTCTGAAGGCAAAGGACACAAGGGCAATGCCCGATGGCAGATGCTAAGCTCCTGTTTTGTGTGACATACAGCACAGTCCAACAGATGAGATTTCAGACACAGCAATCAGAAGAAACTCTTTGTACTCAAGATGCCATAATACCAAAGGTTTAACACTAAACTTACTTGTTACCACTCAATTATAGGAAGTGAGATTTTTCAAGGGCATGAAGTCAGCAAGAGAATGAGAGTTTGACCCAAACCTTTAAAAGCTTTGTAACCACAGTTCACCTGCACCAACACCTGGAAGCTTTTCAGGACCAACAACAGTAGTATATAACAACATTTGTTATTTAAGCAAACATGCTCTACTAACTCTTTGCAGAGAAGTCTGCTTTACCCAGTACCAACCTCCTCAATCTCTCCAGCGTCATCTACCCCATGTGGTAAGAAGAGAAGATCCTCCACACCCTTCCTTCCTCTCCCTCTCTTCCACCTCTGAACAGTCCATCATTTTCAGCATTGGTTTGTGCTGCCCTTGGTGTTCCACGTTGCCACACTGGTAAAACCCACATATGGAAGGAAAGATGCCTTTCCAAGCCCCCCACTGGAAAGATGCAGATGTGGTAGGAAAAGCCCTGCAAGCTCCCCTTGTTCCCTTTGAAACCCGAGGAGAACAGATGAGCAGCACATTTGAAATTAATTACAGCAAAACCTACTGCATTGTTCTCTCCTCCCCTTCCTTTTCCCCTGACCCCCTCATCGCAGAGCTTTCACTGGAACCTCTGTGGCGTGTATATTTTCTAAAGTTGCCAGGGCCAAAATGGTACAGCTGAGACATTCACAGAAGTCAAAGAAAGTGCAGGCCCAGGTTAGTGCACAGGGCTACAATAGTTCCTTAACAGCGAGTGTCTCCCCTGCCACCGCCCCCCTCCTCCCAAACCTTCCATCTCTAATGAACCTTTGGTCTCTGTCCACAAAAAACAAACATCAATCAGGCAACAGGCTGTTCCTTTTCCCCTACTGCTAGTCTGAAATAACAGTCATCCCCTGCTGGGCTGGGAACGCCACTTCCCTCTCCAGCACACATACGGGATAATAAGGGGGAGGTGAAGGAGGGAGGAAAACCCGCTCTGAGGTGCCAGAATACACAGCGAGCCATGCCTTTCAGAGCCAGAGAAAACTTGGGAACACAACAGCTTTAGATTCCTCCTGCCCCATGGGGTACGTTAATTATTTAATAGTTGGCTTGTGAATTGGTGATGGTGGTAGGAACAGGGTGGAAGGGAAATCAGGCTTTTCCCCCTGCCCTCAGTCCTCTCCTTGTGCTGGCAGAACTGTGTGTGCACACACGTGTGTATGTGTGCGTGTGTGTGAGGGGCTTTGGGCATGCTTGGCAGCCTCATCCATGCCCTGTCCTCTCTCCCCACTCGCACAAGATCCTTCTTGTTGGCCTGTGGCCACAGTGGCCATAGACAGCATGGGACAGCATCTGGATCAAAGGATGCTTGGGGCAAAGCAACCCCATCTGCTCTCCCTTTGGAGGCAGATATTTTTCGCATATTATGCTTGGGGGAAGGGCACTTCAAGGTTTATACTGGATTTCAACAGAGTTGGAAATGGAGCTGCAAATCAAACAGAGATCAGCTTATGATTTGCAACCAGAGCTTTCTAGGTGTCTGAAGCAACACTTTGGAAGGAGCATAGGGAAAAGGAGAATGTAACTACATCTCATTTGGATGGAGAGGACTCACAGATGTTAGGAATATTTTTGATCAACAGCTTTCCTGGCACTGATTGTGGTGGAATCCACAACCTTGACGGCTAGCTGAGTAAGAAAGTGCTGGCAAGCTCCTGACTGCATGCAGGCAATTTGCAATGCTGCCAGTCAATATTTCAGTGAAAACAAAATTGCAGGGATCATATTAAAAGAGGGGAAAACAGAAAATAAAACAAAACAAAATCCAGCCTCTCCTTTTAAGAGAAACTGATACAAACTGATGGGAAAGTCCCTTCCAAATCAAAACGCAGTCTTTGTTTAAAATTAACACGCTGTGATGGGAGCCCTGCTGTGCGCACGCAAAGGCAAGTCTGCCAGCAGCAACAGAAGCAGACACAGCAAGAAGTGGCTTTACATGGGGACACCCGGGTGGCATGTTTAGTACAGGCCTGCAGGAAATTATGCAGAAAGAGGTTTATAGTTGTGTCCATTTGGTGGAGGAAATGTATGCAGCAGGCACGGGGCTGAGCCGAAAACCTAGACCCAGTTCTCTTCAGTCTTTGGGAGGAGAGAATTGATGAGAGAAAAAGAAAGAGATTCTGTGGCAGTGTTTTCAAACTCTGGCTCTGCATGTAGCCATGCTAGCCTATTAGTGTGAAGCAATGGTATTACTGGGAGAGACTGCAAGCAGTGTAGGCCAGGCAGTATTTCTCACTGGAACAGCCTTGAAATGACTGACACAGGCTCTCAGGGGCATCTAAACTCCTGGTACAGCTCACAGAACCATTTGGAGTATCTTCAGAGCATCTCTGAATTACTCCCACCTGTGTGGCTGGCAAAAGGGTGCTCTGCTTCTCACACCCACTGAGTCAGGCCCTTTTCTGACCTGGCCTCAGGACTAAGCTTGGCTGACTATGCTGCTAGTCAATGGGGAGTTCCCAGATGTCTGCTGAAGGCAGCTTTACAGCACATATTGCTAGAATGACATAAAAAGTCCAGAGACTGACCTGTAGCACAGAAATATGTCAGGCCAAAAGGTTCATTATGCTCAGAGAACATTTTTGTTGATACAATGAAAAGCATAAAATAATCTGCTCCACTTTGGTTATTAAATTGATCAGTACAGAACTTAAGGAACATATTCTAGTTGTTGGCTGCATGTTTCTAGCTCAGTTTCAAAGACTGGTTCAATAACAAAAATAATAACATGTTCATTATTGTATAAACATTCAATGCTCACACTGTAAATTTCTTCCTCCAGCCGTTAAGCCTGCGTTAAATCAGGTTGTCTCTGCAGAGCTTACACTGTGACCATCTCTCCTGTGCCCAGAGAAGGCCAGCCATGTATGAAAGCAAGTGGCTGGGGACAGCTTAGCTGTTTGGAAGCCAAATCACTAATACTGAGAACATGAAAATGTTAGCTGTTTCATCCAACAAGGCTGGCCCTTTTCTGCCACCCTGTTTTGCACAGAGCTTCCCAGGGAGCAGGCTCTGGCTTTGCAAGCCAATGCACTTGAGGTGGGTTTGCAAACTCTGATGTGAACTTTGGTGATGCTGCCTGGTCCTACACTTCCCAAGACATCCCGAGGACGAGGACTCACGGGACTGGAGGGACAAACTCTTCTTTCACAGGTTTCATACCACGAGACACGGAGTTTTCAGACAGATCTCTCCCAAAACCGGATCGTCAATAAATATGGAAATACAGAACAAACTTAGCAGACACCAGCAGCAGATGCAGGCTCATAGATGTTTGCGTATTAGCAAGGCTCACTCCAGCTGAGACTTAAATAGCCTCCTTTATGCACAACGGGAGAGGGAGCAGAATTGAAGGAAACTGGCAATTACACAATTTTATTTCCCTCCTAGCCCATTCGCTGTGCATCAGGTGGCTCTGCACTCACACATGGAAGGCGCTTGTGAGCACTAAGTGAAGCACAAAACTAGCTTGATGCTCTGCTTTCACTGGCAGGAAGTTTCTGTGTGCTTTTTTGGATGCGGTGCAAAAGCACAGTGAACACATTATTTTGTATTATTTTGAAAGCACCATGAGTGCCTGAGACATAAGGACTTTCAGGCTGCACTGTGTCTTTTCCAAGGCTGCAACCTCTCCTGAACACGATGGTGCTCAGAAACAGATGCCAGGGTCTAAGTTTAACGCCACACTGGGATTTATCTGTATGGATGCATCTGCAATCTTCTTCCTCACCTTTTAATACAAATGAACTTCTCATTTCTAACATCTCCACCCAAACTCCAGCAGGTTGACTGGCAAAACACCTACCACCCCACAGTGCTTGATGATGTACTTTGCTGCAATCAGGCTCTCCCAGCTTTGCCACTCACCTTGCTGATGCTTTTCAAGACTGTATCTCCAAAAGGGCAAAACGTTAATGTCCACTTCATTGGAGAGAGATCTGGAACTCTGACTATTCCCTTATGGATAAGCCTTTAAGAATTGATTAGTGATGAAACCAGTATGTTTCTTCAGAAACTTAATAGGGTTCTATAAAATTACTTCAATAACTTTAAAAATTTAATGGTGAACAAGAACCTTTCCAAAGGCTTTTTGAACTATCCAACAGAATCCCAGAGTGGGGATATAATTCTGCAATAAATTTTGCAGGACGGTTAAAAAAATATAAAAAGATTTTAATTTCCTATTACCTCCTGCAAGTCTTTGCCATTAATTTAAAGCAACTACATGAACTAAAAGCACTGTAGTCACTTTTCCGTCCCAGCGATTTACAAGAAAATATTTACTGTTTGGGAAAAAAACCCAACAAACTAGAACAAGTATCCTTTTCAGAAACACAGACACACAAACACGAACACTCTGCCAAGTCCTGCTCTTATACATTGGTGTAAACCCAAATAAATACAGGGAAGTCAATGGAGTCAGTATGGCTTTACCTGGCTGAACTGAGCCCAGGAGCTGGGGCCGAGTGCCCGGAGCAGCAGAGATGGAAGGAAAGCCTCACACTGTGAGTCCCTAGGCAGCTCGGCAGCAACATTAACAGGCTCCACGGGGAATGTGTTCAGTCCTTGTTAGGAGGAAGGATGGCCAGTGAAGCACAGAGGTGAGGGAAGCGGCGAGCACATCCATGCACAGCTCACATGGTTATTAAAGAAGAAAACGGCAGGAACTCCATGGCTGAACGCAAGCCCCAAACCAAGCCTCCCTCCTCCCCTCCCACAGGACAGGAACAGAGAGCTCCATCACTTACAGCACTGACTTCAAATTAAGCTAATACAGAAAAACCAAGCCCAAACCAGAAACAGCATGAACTGCTACAGGCTGAGTGGGACAGCAGGGTCCTGTCGCCAGCCCCACCCCTGTCCCGGGAGCAACGCCTCAGTCTCTGGAGGGGTGGTGAGAGCAGCAGGAGGAGCAGCGACATGCTGACAGCATCCTCTTTTCCTGAAGTCTCGTGCTGGGACTTACAGACCTCGCCAGCATTGCACACAAAGGAGTAGCCAGATCCATTTGCAATTAAATAGCATGCCCTGGTCTCATTGATCACTCCCATTGATTGCCCAGAAGGAAACACCAGCTGACCTGGGGTCAGATCCAGCTCTCCTTGCACCAGCACCTTGTGGATGGCCAGGCCGTCCTGTTCGGTGCCGCTGATCAGCACTGTGAGGGGCTGCTGTGTCTGCAGGAGTCCCTAATGGGCTATTACAGAGCCCAGCACAGCTACCCACGGGTACCCTGTCAAACTGCTCCACTAACACAGAAACAGAGCTCAGGCTGGAGAGCAGCTCAGAAAGGGGCATCAGAGAGCTGGGAAAACCAGCACAAGCCTGAGCTGAGCAGACTCTCAGGTCCTGGGGCTGCAGAGAACAAGGACTCTCCTTTGCAAGGAGCAAACCTTATTTAAATCCAGGGCATGTGGTGGGCACAGCTCAGACCCGTACCCGACATCTCCCCTCATCCCACACTACAGTGCTCACCCATAGGAAGAGGGAATCAGGTTTATACCCAGTGTTTAATTTTCTCAGAAACTGAAGCTTTGCAAAACCTTCCATGAATAAAACATGTCTCTGAGGTATTTTAAAAGCAGAATTGAGAAGACCTAACAGTTTTGTGGGGGTTGCAGCTGCTGCTCTTAACATTACCACCCTACAGCATCCTTCTGTGCTGAGATGCAACCAGGGACCGCAGCTGGAGACAACACTGAGACATTACCCATTGGCTTTTTCTACTCAAGAAAAAAGAAACACAAACTATTAACAAGGAGGAAAAAGATGGTATCTTTCAAATGCCCTTTTTAAAAGCCTAGGCAATATAAACTACTACACGCACTTGGAAGGAATTTCTATTTTTTTCTTCTGATTTACAGTTTGATGGTCCTTTTAACTGCTTTTACATGAACCAAGAAAAGCTAGAATGTGCCTACTCAATCAATATGAGTTTGTGCTGGCTCATTCAGGATATATAATATTTTGCTTTTATAGTTTATTTTAAATAAAAAGCATAATTAAAGAAAATAAACCACCCACTTCATAACATTTATACAACGAAGACTTTATTTATTTTATTTACGTTTTGGTGGGCGAGGCACAGCATGCTGTTAGCTTTCTGTGATACTTAACAAAGCTGCATTTGAAATTTAAAATCTTTAAGGAAATGAACAAATTCTGTGGAGGAAGGGCAGTTGAGCAAAGAGACTTCTTACATTACCCTAGATAATTGTGCATATATATGTTTCTGTGAGTCTCTCTCTACTCCCAAAACATATCCATGACTTGGAAGCTTTAAATCAAAAAGCAATTTCAGTCTGTAACTCTCAAATAAATAATTAAACACATTTTATCTCCTACAGTATTGCTTCTATTCATTCTAATCCCACTGTCAAGAATGCACCAACATATCCCACATCCTTAAAATAACAAAACAAAACACAAGATACCAACTAGAAGGCCTGGAAATGTTTATAATTCAACTTTTCAACTCTCCTGGCTGCAGCCTGAAACTACAAAGAAAGCTCTATGCTGGCTCACGGGAAGGGGAGAAGTCCAGAGATGGCTGTGAAACCACATGTCCACTGGTGGAAGCAAACCCTGCCAGCCTGCACGAGGCAGCTCTCACTTTGGAAGGCACACAACACTCAGTTTGTGTCAAAGTTAATAAATTATCCACTTTTGCAGTCTGAGTTTTACCAAACTAACTGGACAGTGTGGTTAAGGTGAATGGTCTCTTGCTTGTCCATCATAATTTCACAGACAGCTGCTGCAGATAGGGATGGCTATAGCCTGGACTAATAAATACATACAAAATAGCTAACAGGGGAGACAGAGAGTGCATTCCCACTCTCAAAGAGAAGGCTGAACTTTCCACAGCCTAGCCTGTAAAATCAGAAAACTACAAGACTAGAAGACTGCACTTACTGCTCTATTTTCTGTGTTTGGTTTTGGTTTGAAATGTGGGTAACTGGCTGTGACTTTGGGTGATTATCTCAGTTACCTATGCTTTCTGAAAATCAAAGTCTTCCTCCTTCTCAGACCACTGTATAATTATGTATATACATATGCAAGAAAGCTAATGCACTCATCCTGGCAGTGGCAAAATTAGATACAACTTTTCAAAAAGAGGATGCTGGGACAAGCTCACACACTGAATTCAGCATTAAGCTCAGGGTATCCAGTATCACCAACCCCAGAAATATTTACAAATCACAAACTATCTTTAAAACAAAGTTAAAACCAAAGTATTTGGGCTTCTTTATGACTGCCTGCTGGGTTTGAAGCACAGAAGAATCAAAAGTTCCAGGCTCTTCTCTGTAGTCAGGAAGACTAAAGTCTTGCCTAAATAATGAAATTAAAGCTTGGATTTTGGTACAGTCCTCTGAGGGCCTGAGTTTCATGAAAAATATGGAGACTTGTAAGCTTGTGATAAAATCACAAGAGATGCAGCATGGGGAGCAGAGCATCCTGAGCACTCTTTAAATCACGGCAATATGGTTGCTATCTAAATAAATGCATTACTTACTTTATTTATTATTACAGATGCTGCTGCGGAAATTTTCGCATGCCTATAATCATTGTGGACTCTTGTCCAAAGGTGCAGCTATAAATTATCATCCCCCTCAAGCTCCCTGGCCGTGCAGGTAATCAAGCACAAGATGGTGACTTTATCAAAATGTAACTAGAACATGGGGATAAAACTAAGATCAAGAGACAGGATGCATCTCAGATCCCACTGTGGACCCCACACAAGAAAACTGGAAAAATTTATGACATCTCTCCTGACCTCCACTCATGTAAAACAGCTAATTGCCTGTGTGCAGTGAGGCTGATTGCTCTGTCTATGCAGACCTTCCAGGGATGGAAAGCTCTCCGTCCTGGCACAGTAAGGTAAAGCTCTGAAGGAGAGGTGGACTTGATTACAGGAGATGCTGTCCCAGCCAGCCCAGACAGGGAGTCTCTGACCCTGAGAACTGGGGACAGAGCACTGAGGGACAGGACAGCATTCAGGCAGCATGGCAAGCCCAGGAGACACTGGGCTCCTGCTTCCCCTGCCAATGCTGAGCATCCTTTGAGCTGTGCTGCTGCTGCAAACCTGTGCCAAGATTGATATTTTGAGCTCCGCTGCATTCAAGCTGTTTTCTGCTTCACCGGGCACTCACAGGTTCCTCCTGGAGAGCTGACTTACTGCTCCCTCGTCCTGCCCCTGCCCCCCCGACCCTCTCACCCCATCTCACAGTAATAACCATCAGTTTTTAACAGCATGGCCTACACTGGAGGTTTTGTAGTTCCAGCTTTTAAAATGATTTAGTGTGACAGTTTAGTGCTAAATTTAAAAAAAAAAAAAAAAAGAACAAGGAAGAGAGGAAGCAGTGAGAAAAAGGAGAGACAGTTCCCTTAAGGCAACAACATTATGGTGCAGTGATCTCAGAGGAACAAGGGTTCTTCTCTGGTTCAGATGTGCTTGTCAGAGCTCAGTGTCGTCTCTGAACAAGAAATCTCTCTTGGTGGCCCAAGGCACAGTTTTTTGGTCAAGAGGACAGAAAATAAAGGGAGGGAACTTCAAAGAAGCATAAGCTGCATTAGCACACTGGGGCGGGTGGCTGCAGCACATCCCATGGCTGACAATTACGACCTGCATGCCGAGAAAGCTTGCCTCCCTCTTGTCAGAGGGATAAGACACAGGCTGTGAGCTTTAGAGCTTTGAGGATGTGTACAGTTCATGATGAAAAATAGCACTTCAAAGCCCTCTGCCTAGAAATCCAGGGAGAAGTAAAAGCAGAGGGTAAGCAATCTTTTTTCCGGGGGGTGGGGGGGTGTGTGTGTGTGTGCATATGCGGGGGAAGGATAAGACTTAGTTTCAGTGTCATTTATTATTGCCATGAAAATGAAGCCTTGCACTGTTTATGGAGTCTCTCATTAAAAGGATCTCTTGATAAATCGTCTGACAAACATTCATTAATTAAGTCTCTGAGCGCACTTGGCTGTCAAGCATTAGTCTTCATTTTGCAGGAGGGGAAAATCGAGGCATGGGGCTCAGTGAGCCCGCAACAGCCAGGGCAGGGCTGGGTCCTGGCCAGCCACTGTGCCACCAGACAGATGGATTACACTGCTCCCTCTGTGCCCAGCTTGATTCTGATCCTAAGATAGGAGCAACATTCTGTCTTCAGCAAACTTCAAAGCTCTTTCCCTCCCCACTGCTGCCCAGTGCCTCCTGGGGCTGCAGGGCAGCTGTGGCTGTGCAGGTCTGGCTCCTCCTTGGGCATCTCATGTCCTGGGGGCTCCTGGACACCTCTTTCATCTCATAGACACCTCCCCACCCACAGCCTGCCTGGGGTTATGAATGACTCTGGCTGCTGCTCAGGCTCCACTTTTCGATAGTGGTTTTCCTCCCTGGGACCTTTGATCTATCAAACCAAGCAAGAGAAACAGCTCCTTTAAGACACCCCTTTCACCCTCACTGCCACAGTGGCCTTGGGTTCAAACACTGGGGGCCCAAGCAGGTCACCTGGCTGCTGCAAGGCTATTATGGTACAAAGGGCACCACCTCTCCCGCTTTCCCCAGGATACAGCAGTTCTGGAGCAAGGAGTGGGTGAGAGAAAACTCAACTGCCTCCAGCCAGACCCACCAGGGAAGCCCACAGCCGGAGGGAGCCAGCAGTGAGGACCCACCACTCAAACACAAATTATCATACCTCACACGCTTCAAAATATGATCACAGCAGGCAGGAGGAGGTCCTTGAAGTGACTTAGGGATGACTGCCCCTCTCACCTCCTCAGCTCCAAAACACATCTGCCTTCCTACCCCTCACTGTCACCCCTCATCCTCCCACCTGGAGACAGATTTGGCTTTTGCTTGTGCTTCCCCTGCCCTTCCTGGTACTTGCCCTTCAGAAAAAGGAAGAGCTGGCTGACAGATTCCTGTGAGAAAGGAGCTGCATGAGAGAGCAAACAGACCTTTATTATTTGTTCATTGATTTATTCACCAGGAGGGTGCAACACCCGGCCCTCGGCAGCAAATGCCCTTGTAACTCTGTACTGCAGTGACAAGTAGGCCAAACACTTTTCTGTGTCAGAAAACAAAGACTGTCAGCAGAGCAGATCAGGTCTTCTCTGCTCTTAATTATTATTTCCTCACACAGAGGATTTAATCTCCTCTTCTGCTGGAAGCTCAAAGTTCTCCATTCAGCCTATTTCACAGCTGTGACTACCGAGGTCACCCCAGGTCAGGACACCTCTCTCTGCAGCATAATACTGACTGGTCCCTGAAGTGGACATCCATGCCGTGCATCTGCTGTTGCAGATGAACCAGTGTCAGGAGGCGGACCTCAGCTACCACCACTGCCCTGCCGGCGAGGGGGCAAAGGCAAATGTTACCCAGAGAGCCCCAGACAAAAGATGCTGCTCCTCCGGCCTTTTGTGAGCTCTCAAATGCGGTCAAAGGTTACATTTTACAGCTGTTCCAGCCTCAAATAAGTGTAACCTGCCTATCTTAATACTTAATTGCATTGCTAAGATGCTGATAAGCTAGGATGGCATAAAACAAATACACAGGGCCAAACACATCCCCAGGGAAAGTTTGTGGGAACAGAGGGAGTTGCACCAAACAATGAACTGGGAACAGGGGGAGTTGCACCAGACAATGAATCCATGTGTTTTAAAAGCCTGGTTACCTTCAGTAAAAGCTGAAGCATGGATGCTGCACATTTGCTAGCTAATATCTCTCCAAAAAGGCCACCAGTGTTTACAAAAGAAGGGGACAGTGCAAGTGCCTACGGGAGAGGATGAACAAGTGCCACACTATGCGTGTGCCCATCAGGAAACTGTGTGGAGCTAATCCCCTCCCCACAGAGCCACCACTGCTCCAGCCTCAGAGAACACACCCTTAAATCAACTGCTCTTATCTCACAAAAGGAATTTAAGTGCAATGCTTTGAAAGTCACTTTCTCCCGGCCATATGGCATCCCAGAGCCTGGTCATGTAGGAGCAGCGTTCATTTGCATGTGCAAGAGACAAATCTGGCTCTCGCATTGCGGCAGTGATAACAGGGTGAGGGGCAAAATTTAGCACTGTTTGGGTTTCTGCGCAAAATCTTTGCCGAGGCAAATTTATCTCACCTCTCAAGCCAAGTGCCAAACGCTGAGGTAGCCCCAAGGAGAGCTTGCCCACAATGGCAGCCCATGCCATCAGTGAGGTGCATCGGTACAGGGCCAGGGTAAAAGAGAAGTCTGAGACAAAACCCATGATCTGAACCCAAAGCTGGCAAAGTCTACACCCACATTAAAGCAAACAGGAACAGGCTGAAATTACAGGGATATAAACAGCACTTAACACAAACTTCCAGACAGCAAATTCACAGGCATTCACACATTTAACTTCCTCATAGGGAGGTATTTTGAAAACTCATGTTGCTGAGCTACTCCATAATATGGAGGAGTGGGGGATCTTGGGCTTCAGCACAAGGAGGAGCCAACAAAGCTGCTGACGCTTCAACATAAGCCTCTCCAGTAGATCTCTGTGCCAGGCATTATGTAGGATGGCAAGATTTTTGTTTTGCCGAGGCAGTGCCGTATGGGCAATCTGGTCTGCCTTATCACCGAGCCAAGTGAGAGCAGCGAAATGTTCTTCCCCACCATTTGTTTAAATTTCCCTCTTTCCCCCAGATAAAGCTGCATACTTTCGTAAAAATATCTGCAAATGTAATAACATAATGGGCTTGTCATCAGTTTCCACATTTGGCATAGAAAATCTGCAAAGCTTGGAAAGAAAGAGAATTCCTATTAGTTACTACTGCTGAAGAGCCCAGCTAAAAACTGGGCCTGGATCCAGGTGATGGAGCACACAAACACCAAAACGCCTTTCCATGTCCAGCACCTACTCCTACACAACTGTGAATTGTTCCTTTTTTGGCCCCACTGAAATAATGCAAGAAGGTTATTTCATCACGTCTTATTGATGGGCCTCATCTCCCATCTTTGGGGTATTTGCATGCCCCTAACATCCTTTATTGCTGTGAACTAATTTTGTTTTGCAGCTCAATGCAGAGGATGCTGCAGACAGCCAAAGCTCTGGCAATTAACTCAGAGACACACAAACCTCCTCACATGGCAAAGTGGAACCTTTCCCAGCACAATGCTGTCCACCTTGTACCACAGTTTGCCCTCTCCAAGGCTGTTTCTTCAGTATTTCTGCCCAGTATCCATCTCAGTGAGATTATCCCCGGGAACACATGAAAGCAGAGCAGCCCGGTTTTATGGCTGTGCCAAGCCCTCAGAGGAGGGCCTGGTGTATTTAGAGATCCGTGGCTGTGCCCCCCAAAGGGGATGTGGAACGAGGAAGTCTCTTAGCAACACCCAGTGCCTATCACAGGTAACTGTCATTAAAAGCAGCAGTGGAGCTGTGCCGTGCCAAGCACCCTCTGCCATGTCCTGGAGAACCGAGATGTGCAGGCACAAACGCTCTGTGGGCACTGGCACGGGAGGGATGTGCAAGCCCTTGTCAGGATGACACAGACAGAAATACTGATTTATTTAAAAAAAATGAGGATTTGATTGTATTAGAGGGAGAAGCATATCCCCTACAGTAAGGACTGACTTCTCCTTTGTCAGTAATCCCTCTCTCCAAGACACTTAATACAAATCTTACGGGAAGGGAAGAAGTCCCACCCCACATTGAGACAATGCAGCTCTAAATTTTAACTTAAATTACCACAAGCCTGTAAAGCTGATCTTTATGACAATGTGTGTGGCCAAGCTACAGGCTCTGGCAAAACTGATGTCCTGCTATTCGCACCATACGGATTCACAACCCAAATCTCTCACTGTAAGATAAGGAAAGCATTTCTCCAGATCACTTACCTTTATTTGCTGCAGGAGAGAACAGCTTCTCAGAGCCTACAGAAGCCTGAAAAAGGAAGAGAAAGAGAGGGTGAATAATCCTGAAGGAGAAATTCAGAAGGCTTGCTCACAAAAACACAGCTCATAAAACAAGTGGGTTATCTGGAGACCTGCAGTTGCGCATTGCACCTAGAGGGTGCAATGTTGTGCCATTAAAGAACGAGCATGCATCCTGAGAAGATGAAAGCCAAGCAAGAGGACTGTCCTGATCTCACCCACCTATATCCTCCTGTCTTGTTCATTTAGGCAGCCATGCAATGCACAGCTATTTTATCCATGATTCCTCATAGAAAAACAAAACCAGTGAAACTGCTATCAAGCTGAAGGAAAAAAGAAAACCAAAACACATCTCAAAGGCTCTCTCACTGAAAATGAGCTCAATTCTTGCTGAACATGCAAAATGTAATTTGTGTATTGGAAACACAAGTTGCAACTGAACACATCTGTATGAAGGAGAGTGTTATTTAATATTATGCCAAATGATAGGTACATGCTGCTATGCACTTAGTTGAGTATGAAATAAAGTGACTTCCTCTTGGAAGAAGCCCGTATCCTTACAGACTGGGTTGCACTATGCTGTCTGAAATCCACAGCAGTGTAATTGTGCTCCTCACAGCTCTGGGAAATAGTTAAAGAAATCCAATTAACCTAAACCTTGTAAACAGCTTCATGATCATCACGGTCACCAGGTTACAGACAAGATGATAACAGACAGGGAAAAAAAGTCCATTCATCGTAAATAAAGCTTTTATGAGTTAATTTGATGGTTTCCTTTCCTCCCCCCACTGATATCAAACAGTCAACCGATTTCAGCATAAGCTTTTCCTTCTCACTATCTGATAAAATAGCAAGCAGCCTCTCCAGAATCAAAGCTGGTCTGGGAGCAGGAGCACGATCAACATTACTAACCATCTACAAGAAAGTATCATCAACATGTTGGCACTGACTGCTGCATGAATAAAATGGGGTGAAGTACAAAGCTGACGAGCAAAAGATACTGAAAGTGAAAAAAGCCTTTTTCCCCTGGCTCTGCTTTAAAAACAATTAATTAATTCAACACATGGCTGAACTAAGTTGATTTTATTTTTTATTTTATTCTAAGGTGCCTTCGGAGATTTGCATGATAAAGAGCACTACAAATTGTATTAAATTGCTATATATTTTAAATGATGACTCAGAAGGAAAAAAACAAATAGTAAAATGTAAGAAGTTCTGCATGAGATATAGTAAGAAGCAAGAGTGATCTATTAATGTTATTTCTAAGAAAAGTGGCACTGCAAGCACTGAATGTCTTACTTAATGCAAATGTGTAAAAAAGAGAGGGAAAACAACATGAAAAATAGGCTGAGGCTGAGACACATAAGAAAAAAATTCTGAATTATGTCCACAACAAAGCTGCACGTGTAGCTGTGGCATGTATGATCATTACACAGCTCAGCAAAAGGATCCTAAAATCTTAGGGAAAATCAGTTACCTGCACGATCCCTTCACTGCATGGATTAAAAAGAGGAAGAACCAGGATTAAACAAGGTTTTGCCTAGGCTGGTTTGCAAAAAAAGTGTAACAGCGTCACACAGCAGCAACAACAGCGGTGCATAAAACGTTTGACAGCCAACTCTGAATTTACAACCCATTGTTAGGAGATTGTTCACTTATAATCCACACCAAGTCGCCATGGATGCAGAACACATCTGCAGGCTCTGGGAACTCACCCATGCTAACAGCTCACACAAAGCCAGGGCCTACTCTCAAAGCACTCCACAAGCACTCGGACACGTGGCAGGTGGATAAATAAGATTCCCCCATTTTACAGGCAATGAAACTCCGGCGTGGCTTGCACTGAAGCCCAGGCAGTAAATCGGCCGCTGCGCCACAAATCCTAAGTGCCCGGACCGGATGCTGGCATGTGCAGCCCTCAAGAGGAGCCTGCTTGGGAGAGCCCTTCCTGGGGAGCCATCAGGAGCAAGCCACGGCTGCAGCACCTGCTCTGGCAGTAACAGCCACCCCAGCTGGGAGAAGCTTTATGCTTCCCTTGGTCTGGAGAGCCCGGTCTCACCGACAGCACTTTGCGGCAGCCACCAGCTCACTCCCCTCTGTGCACCGAGGGTTCAGCGCAGACTGGCAGCACTCAGCCGTGAGCTAAAAATCTCAGTGCTACAGGTCCAGACTATATAAAAACAATGTTTAAGGAAGTCAAGCCAGAAAATTCACTTTAAAGACAAAGTAAAACACCCGGATTATTGCTCAGTCTTCTGCTATCAGCATGTGCCACCGCCTTCCGCAATCAGAGTCAACATTTACAGAGCAGCGTTTTCAACATCACAGCTTCGGTTCACAGACACAAACCTTCACACCTAGAGTTTGCAGTAACTTTTGCTCTCACTTCTTGTGATTTCTAGCTCCAGATCTGAGCAGTTTTTGGCACGAGCACTATTCTGAAACATGAATGCCTGTGCTATAGGATATTCTGTGAGCTGCTGTAAAGGCAGGAGGGAAGCTGGGGGAGGAAGAGCCTGAATAGATCATTCAACCCTATTAGTCACCCTTTAAAGAAGGCGTACAATAAAACCTATGTGTCTGAGGGAGCCCACTAATGAGTGAAAAAATCCAGCAAACCAACACATCTGCTAAAGCAAGTCCTCTCCCAAATATTCTGCTGTTCCAAGCGAATCATTTGCCTATGTTTAAGAAGGGATTTAAAAATAATAAAAAAAAGGCGTAATTCTTCCCTTGTGAACAAAACCAGGCATTTGGAGTCTTTAATGCAGAAGTTCAGGCCATCCCAGGAAATCACACGTTCTTTGATTGCAAAATGAAACTAAAAATTTCCCTTTTCCCCCCCTCATTGCCTCCAGCCTGTCTCCATCTGAAGGACCATCTCACGGACCCCTCAAGTTCCTTTTTGTTGCTGCATAAGGCAGCAAGACCTGCCCAGCCTGAAGCTCACAGTCAGAAGACACCTCTACCCTTCCTTGTTCACTGGCTGCTCACCTCCCTTGCCCCAAAGCACAGCCCACAGCCACAGGAACCCACCATAGGCTAGTGTTCATAAAAATGCTGCTTGCACAGTCCCACCCTCGTCCCCAGTAACAACCATGGCACTTTAAGCATCTCTCTGACATCTGTCCCCGGAGCAGCAGTTTCTGAGGTAACTTCACATTGCTGAAACTTCTAAGACCCAGCACCCTTTTGATGACACCATGCCTTCCAGGTCCCCTTTGTGGCTTATGCAATGAAGCTACCAATCCTTTTCTCACTTTTTGATTTTTTTTCTTTTCTATGCCAGACCTTAAGGGGAAAATGACTCCACCCAGTTCTGTGACAGCTTGAAACCAGGCTGAACACATTGCAGAGGAAAATAACATTTCTGCCCTTTTTTGCTTTGCAGAGAGCAAGCAGAGGAGTGGTGCTCCAGTCCCTCCCCCTTCCTCCCCTTGAACCCAGCATGTATAAACACTGAGTCCATTTTCAGCACTAAAAGCTCAGCAAAGGCAGCTTTTTCTTCAAATGTGAGGTGGTAACCACAAAGGATGTCGCACACCCTCTCCTCTGAAGGTGAGCAGTGAGGCATAATGAAGTCCATGCCTCATCCATTCTGATTCCCACTAACTCAAGGCAGCTAAAAGGTGCAAGAGCTCTTGCAAATTAATAATTTAATGACTCTATATAAGAGAACAACATCATCTGACACAGACATTATAAACTATGTCAGGCCTCACAGTAATTACTTCTTTTTTTCCCCTTTTTACCCATAGCCTATAAATGGCTAACAGGGAATAGAACAGTTGCTTATCACCAATAATAGAGGCTCTGTGGACCTTCATGTCATCTCCTGGAGCACCAAATGCCAGATCCAAGCCTGATACTTCAGGAGCCTGATGGCAAGACATTGGGAAATTGCTAATAAGGCTCCAGTTCTGGTTCATAAGAAACAAGCAAAGCAGTGTTAGGGATCAGTATGTATGTCTTGTACAGGGCAAAAGCCAAGCATTCCCCCCACAGGAGTCCAGTATGGTAGGCAGAAGGAAAAGGAGACAGCAAAATACAGTTTAAATTTTCTTTCTGGATGGCTGCCTATCTACTAGACAGCCAAGAGCCACTCTCAAGAGAGACTGTTTGCACAATTACTGAACTTAGCAAGCACACAAGAAAACCCTTCTCTGGGAGATTTCCAAACTAGAAGTGCTGGATATGCTTACAAAAACTTTCAGCATAAAGCACAGACACTACTTGAAAATTTTGGATCAGTTTTCATTATATCCTTTGATCTGTCTCTCCTGCTTTTACCAACCACTCCAATGCCACTTGATTACTTGTCCAGCAGAGAATTTCAGCACGTCAGTACTGCTTTACTACTTTCCAGTTCACTCTGCAAGTCATTCATATCAGACCCTTCATCCAGTAATATGAGAACAATAACTAAAACAGGAAGGTACTGTTTGGGTTGTGATTCTTCTATAGGAAATGGATACATATGGAAAGGTGCAAGAGAAGCCTAGAAATAGCACACATGCACACAAAAACCCAAACTAAAAATCTCCCTTAAGACCAACAAAGTATTCTACACATTTCAGGATACAGAAGCAGCCCATGTGTAACACTGCCTGCATTGTGAGGGGATGTTTCAAGGTAGCCTACAGTCTTTTCAAAACCTGCATTATTTTCGGAGAGAAACCACAGCTCAGTTAGGAAGACAAAAGAAAAGTTAGACCTGCAACTCAGTAATTTTTGTGAATCTTCTAGGAATATCCAGCTTTGTGGTACACAGCTGGCTGGGACACAGCACAGCCCAGCTATGTAAGGGATTAAGCAAGAGGGAACAGGACTTCTACAAATCCACACTGTGATTATCTTCCCACAGAATTTATAGACTGGGCTTTCAAGAGGGCTCAGCACTCACTAGCTGGCTTTGGGGCATCAAACTGACTGGAGCTACTGGGTATGGAGTGTTTCCAAAAATCCATTTAGAAACTTGAATGGTGACCAGGTTGTTCTGAAAAATTTGGTTACAGCCGATAGTTGGCATCATTTATTAAATTCTGTCTGTTGACCTCCAGTGCAAATAAGGACTAATAATAAATAATATTCCCTACGCAAGAATGAATCTCCAGCTTTCCAGCAACAACCCTAAAAACACAATTGTACCTTCAGTTACACCATAACACATCATGGTGAAACACGCAGCACAAACACCCTGAACAAGTAACTTATTGAAATGGCAATGCCTTAAATGCCACAGATACTTCTAGGTCAATTATGATTCACGGCCATCTCTGAGAGAGAGTGATGGGTCTTCTGTATCCTTGATGGGTTGACTCAATAGAAACGTGCTCACTAGAAACAAAATGTTTCCTGGACTGTACTTCCATACAGCAACACACTTGCTTAGGTTCCCAGCTCACATTCATTGAGCACACACATACTGCTCTGCTCCTGGAGGGGTCTTGTCACCATGCACTCACCTCTCTGGCACTTTTTCTTCCAAGAATGCTCATTTCTCTCAGCAGTTTATATAACCATGACTGTTTTTTGCAACAGCTCCTTTGAGAAGCTAGCACAAGCCTGGGAACACAGGATTAAATTAGGCCACAGAGAGCCTAGAAGCAGAGATCACTAGTCCTAATTCATCACTGAATTATGCTGACTTTACACAATGGCAACTGGAATGTGAGACAGAGTAGATGATGACTGGAAGGCACAGAAGGAAATGCTGTATGGAGTCTGACTCAGTGCAGGGCAGGGAGGAACCAAGCTCATTGCTTCTCTGCAAGTTTGACATCTTGTTTTGGTCCTTCTCTTTTGGGAAGACAGTGATAAGCTTAAATTAACAATGTTTTGAACCCTGAGCATGTTCCTCATCATTTTACAATCACTGTTGGACTGAACAAACTAGTTTAAATTGAGCAGACATATGTTGCTGTGGTGTTGCTTATTGCACAGATGTGCCTCTTCCTGTGACAAAGGGTGACTGAATCCTCTGACAGCAGAGGGACATCTGACCCACAGCATGTCTGCCATCAGAGCCTCGGGGCACAGGCCTGCTAGCTCCTTTTTCCTGTCTCCTCAAACCATCCCCCGAGCCCCTGGGGAATGGGTGCAGCCCAGAGTTCTCCCCTTCCCATCCCCTCCATTAGCGATGCTTTATGATTCATCTTCCTCTGAGCAGTTGCTGTTTCCCAAAGGAAAAGATCAAACTCCCTCTCCTTTCCAGCTCAGCTCCAATAAATAAATAAATAAAGACATGTACTGAAAAAAAATTTAGTGAAGGAGGAGAAGGGAGGAAGCTGGGGAGTTCCTGGACGTCACCAAGGCTTGTCAGACAGCTGCAGAAGGCTCCTCAGCTGTTTCCAGACACACCAACGAGAAAAGAAAATTTCCAGCTGTCCCTCACTAAAACTGGCCAAAATACTTGTTTAATGTTAGTGTGACTGTGTGTCCTAATTTAAATTAAGGTGCACTTGGTCCTTATCTCAGTATCTTCCTCCTTCAAACCTCAGATCCCCAACCACTACCAAATCTACCTTCATTTTACACTCCTGCTCTTTACCACTCTAATCAGCACTGATTTCCCTGTAACACATGTTCGTATGCTCCTGGGCATTCTGCTCTATGAATGGCATCCAGAGGACAGTTCTCTCCCTGTGTCACTGGATGAGGCTGCAGCTCTCACTGTAGGCTGGAGGTAGTGATGTGTCCATGTCAAAGGCAACTGATACACACCACAGTCAGGGAAACACAATTCTCCATGATTCACTAAAAAAAGGGCTTTGTGTACTCTGACACCAGAGCCCTCATGCCTTTCTCTGAGAGTTGACCCCCTCCCAAAACAGACTTTTCAGCCTACACTTCCACATTCAAAATTTTTTCATCACCCAGACACTCACTTAGGCAAGCACAGATTTGATTACTGATTTAGCTTTTGCTACAAATATAAGCGAAAACGTACCTTCAAGTAGGAAAGGTTGGGAAGGCTGTGTGGCACACCACTATAGCACTTTGTATTATTGTCATTACAGCTTGATCCCATCTAGTCAGCCTATCTATTTGGCTGGGATACGGCTTTTTATTTGCACTAAATCAAAGAGAACGGCAAGTGCTCTTTGCAGAACTATCTAAAACTTCTTATAATTCAAAGGCTGCTCTGTAGGAAGAGTGATGGGGGAGAGCAGGGACTGTGCTGCGAATGACAGGTGGCAGACTGTTGTTTGGTACCTACCACATTACTCTGCTGCTCCCAGGGCTGCCTTGGCATTTCATTATCCCAACTCTCTCCTGGAAGGATGTGGACATAAATTCACACCTCATGTCCTGGTTTCTGTCAAACTGAGTAAGAGTGCAAATGCTGGCACCAACGAGGAATGCCAAGCAGGGCATGGCATGCTAGAACAAACTCTCAGCTGTGGTCTTTGCCAGCTACCTGCATTTATCATTGTAATGGCCTGCCAGACAGGACTTGGCAAGTGATAGAGGAGGGCGGGAGGAGGAGGGCCAGGCTCTGCACTGCCAAGCAATTCATTCCTGTAGCTCCTGCCATCCCTGTTCCAGCAGGGCAACCTTCACTTTATTTTATCTTTTAACCAATTATGTGTCACCCAAATCCCACCTGCAGCTTTCTCCAACACAAATGGCTATAAATCACAGTTCAGAGACCAAGAGGGTTTTGCAAGACATTTGATTTCATAAAAAGGTCACTGTCTGTCTGAGGACTGCAGCAGTTCAAAAACAAACTGAATAACAACCTGCATTGGCAGACAGGGAAAGAACCGCTTCCATCGTCTGTTGCATATTGTCAGATAATATTAGAACAATTAGGGAGGCCAACAATGGCAGGATCATTAGGATTCAGCTGAACCAAAGCATTGAAATATCTCCTCCTTTCAATTTTTGAAGAAAATATAACCAAATCAATAAAAATGGGAAAATTGCATGAGCACACCAGAAACACTCAACATAACCACCTTGAGCAGACAAACAGAATACATGCCTGTCATCACTGCAGCCCGCTTCAATCTGCCTCAGTATTCCAGAGCTTCACACCAAGATTTGCTGTTTCTCAGCGCACTACTCTGTGGTCTCAGACAACTCAGCATGCTCAGCATGGTCTAGGGAAAAAGCTGTATTCTTGTTTTTAATTCATATGCTGGATACATAGTGGAACCTGTACAGAATTTTATGTGAACCATATCACAAAGCAAACATTTAAGAGTGCTCAAAAATCATTTGACACTGATGTTGTTCTGGATGCCCTTAGTGTCCATCCCTTTCTTGCAGGTGACATGTCACACTAGAGAGCCCTGACAAACCAGCATCAAATTCTCTGAAAAGCATCAGGTGGAGTGAGTATGTGAGACACAGAGAAGATCACATCGTCCTCCTAGCCCAGACCACGGCATGTGACACACGGACATCCCTCTGACAGAATTTCCCAGTTACAGATGCAATCCTAACGTGGCCATTTCCTGGGCCTGGGGCGTCAGGGAGCTTATCAGGAAGGCGGCTCTTGTCTGCTGCCATTGAAACTTGCTGTCTTACCCACAGTAACCTCAAAGGAGTGCCTCTGCAGAAGGCTCTTTTGTTGTTGTTGTTTCTAATTCACTGCTCCAAAATATTTCTTGGCTGCATCCCAGGGCTGAAGCCTTATCTGCCCATCCCCCCGGCAGACACACAGCAGCTGCAGAGGCTTATCACGGTTGCCTGTCCACTGAGTTTACAAATTAACACCCTATCGAGGCTGCATGAGGGCTGATTAATCAGAGAGAGGCAGTCTGAGGGCCTTTATCACCATAAGCGGCCGCTGGGAGAGAAATCACAAATCTCTCAGGAGGCCAGAGATGCCTTACAAATGAAAGAGCAGGAGGCCAGAGAGGAGGAGGGCACAGTGGTAGGGGAAGCAGATATTTTAGATATAGTGGTGGTGGAGGTAATGGGGCGGTGGGAGGTGGGGGGAGCTGCAGGAAAACGCCAGTACATTATGACAGCTAAAAAAAAAAGATAATTAACAGCCTGTACCCTCATGATTCTAGCTTTCCCTCCCCGGGCTACAATTTAGCCTATTGCTCCTTTGCTCCAGAGGACAATAAACATTTATTATGTTAAACACATAACTGTGCTACACAAAAGCACCGTTCTTTCCCAGGTCCACTCCTTGCACAGCTGTGCAACCCAGGAGGATGGGGCTGCTGAAGTGGGCTCCCCTTTCACGCAGAAGATTACTTGGTTTGGACACAAAGCACATCCCTGGCTTCACGCAGGGCTGTAACATGCTGGATGTGTTCATAAGGAATGCGAAGGCAAATCCCATGAGACTCAGAGCTCTTGGATGGGTCCACTGGCCCACCAGCACCTGACAGGCAGCGTTCGGATGTGCCCAGGTGCGGGAGCATTGGCAGGCGGGAGTGGCTTCTGCAGAGATCGTGTGGTTCAGGCAAGCTTCACCACCTAAGAAGTATTTCCTCTTTTTAATTCAGCAGCTTTGCTAAGAGGTTTACTGGGAAATATTCAATCCCACCAGAATTACGTGTAGGAGAGATTCTTATTACAAGATGAATATTACAGTCATGTGAGTTGTACTGGAGCTGGCCCTGCCCCCTCCAAGCACTTTAGCTGCTGTAAGAGCACCAAGATTTAGGAGATTTGCCTCTGCTAGTGGACTGTGGTTCAGGCACTGCTCTCCTCTGCTTCAGTTCTAGTACCTGCTGCAGCCCTCCAGCTTTCTGCTTGTGGCAGGACAATGCAAAATAATTAAAAAGACCAAGGGGACTCACACTAAAAAGATTTAAAATCCAATACATCTTTAAAGGAAACCAATTTGGACATCTGTCTACATTTGTCAACATTCATTTCTAATTTTAAGTTTTCAAGTTTAATCCTTGAGACCAAGACACACAGCTGGATTTTTCCTTTAAAGTGTAATATGTATGTAAACTGAGATTCCCAGGCAGCAACATGACTCCAGAAGGGAAAACTTTAATAAAAATGTTACCAACATGAAGACATTCGTAAGCAAACACTGCAACCACCTCCTGTCCAGTGCTTTCTTTTAACACATCAGTAGAGAACTTAACAAATAACCTCTGGATAAAAATGTCACTCACTGCAGCTTTACCACCAACAGTGCCGGGTGTTTGCATGATCTTGGGGAATGGCCATTCCCATTTTGCCCACGGAAACTGCAAAAATAGAGGGCTGCCACAGCCTAACTCAACATCTTCAGACTAGCTCTTTTCAGACAGCACCAGAAAGCAAAATCAAACAAAAATGATCTGCCTTCCCCTCTCTTGATCCAATGAGAAAACTATTTCCTGAACCACCTGGATTATTGGTCTATGAACCCGTGCAGATGCCTAGTTTTAACACTACCCATTAGGTTAATTAGAACTGGGCAAGTAGATGCTGAGTTTAAGTCCAGGAAAGGAATGACAGCTTTTTTATTTGAGAGCTCCCTGCCAGGCTCTGTGAAGCAGACAGCTGCCCAAGGTCTTCTCACAGCTCTCTTCCGCCAACAGAAAACAGATTAATTTGAGCTGGGCTAGACCCCCTCTCGTTATGTTCAGCAGACCCTGGGTAATCAGATGGAGAAGCTACAGGACGATGACGCTTCCTGTCACCCCATCACACAAGAGCAACTCTATACATGAAGGGAACATCAAATATTCATTAGGTAAACAATACGGATGTGGTAATCCCAAAACATGGTGGAATTCTAGAAGCCATCTTTCTGGTGCTTATTAGATTGACTCTTTTAATTTCATTATCACGTCTGCCCATCAACCCTTCTCCCTCTGTCTCAGGTCTCATGTTTCTAAATTTTAGGAAAAAAAAAATCTCCACTGGACTGCCTGTGCCCCACAGCTCTGTTCCCACTGGTGGACACCCTCACCCACAACAAAAGGCACACCACAGGGTGCATGAGTATTTAACGACCCAACAGACGGGATTAGGAACACCTTAGAAAAGGATAGCATATAAATTTCCCTACAAAGGGAGGCTGCAGAGGAAAAAATATGGAAGGAAGCCTATGGTTCACATCTGCAAAGCATCTGGCTTCCTATCCCTCACTCATTCAAGGGCAGTGAAGTGCACTCACCTACTTTCTACAGGAAAGGGTCACCAAGCTTTTCTCCTGTGCTATACAATAACTCAAGAAAGAAACTCTCATTGTTGTACCTTGTTTAAATATGGCATTAAGTGACCTCATCTTCTGTATAAGAAGGATGTGAATGGGGCAGTCCCCCATTTGCAGCCAACATATAATCTGTCTTCTCCAATTAGATATGCTTTGCAACAAGTGTGGTGGATCCATTTATTTCCATACTGCAATAATGCAGATAAATCCAACTTTGGCTCCAGTCCCACTGCTTTCAAAGCCAGGGCTCTGCATTTCCAGTCGTTGCCCTTTTTTTTCCCCCCTTTCTGCTACAAAATGTCACCAATTTACTTTAGCCTGGGGGCCCATTTCGAGTTTTACCACTAATATACGAGAAATGCATTTTTCAAGCTGTTACCACTTAACTGTACTGATATCAGCCACTCAGGGGACACAATATTGTTTACACATCCTGCTCTATGGAATAAGCACGGATGCCAGAAACTCTGCCTGGGTTGTGAAGGAGACGTTTACTCTCTGTTTTATGAGATTTCCTCGATTTGTGGCTGCCTCAGTGGTCGTAAAAACAGCTGTAAATCAAAAGAGCACCACAAAATTGCAATAACAACTGTCAAACTCTGCTCTAAAAAGAGTAACTCCTAGCACCAGAAGGTGGAAGGCTTTTTTCTGATTTAATACCAGGTGTGGGGGAGCCCTAGCAAGTCTACGTGCAGCACTGTGTCTGCCACAGCCACCCCCACACAAGCTCAGCCAAACCCCTCTATTTTGGCTGCTCCGCTATCGCTAACCCCTACTCTGCCCCACACAGTTCCTTCTGGCCCCTTTCCTCCTCTTTTCTGGAAAACAGAAGTCTTTTTCAAATGCCTGGAGAACGCTTATACAAATAACTGCTGAATCCACAGCCCTGTTTAAAGCGTTAAAATAGACAGAAAGTGAGCCTGGTGCTGAACATGGCTGTGCTCTGAATTGTGGCCGCTCTGCAGGACGGCGATGGCTTTAGCAGATGACCTCAGCCTGTCACCTTGCTGCTGGCCTGCCCGGAGAGCCCGAATTGCTGCACAGTCTCTCAGCTCAGTTTTTAGGGAGTGGAGTGAAGGAGGAGAGGGCTGGTAAGACATGAGTTATTAACAACTGTCTTCTGGGAGCTGATTCGAGCTAAAATGGTTCCAGAACAGGCAGCTCCATTTGAGCCTCCACCGAGGACTGGCTAAGCAGCAGATGCATGAATTCAAAAGTTTCTGTTACTCTGTGCCACTGGCTACAGTCCAAACCAAAGAGAGAGTTTCACCCGTGGGTAAAACAGCCTTCCTGGATTTTTCCATGCCCCATTCCAGTTGCTTTCACAAACAATCTTCTCATCCTTGTCTCCAAAAATCCTAAAAGACTCTCAGTTCCTGCATCTTGCCACACCCCCACAATCTATGACTAACTTGGCCAACAACAAACTCCCTTCAGCACCTCCCAACTCTGAGAAACCAGCTGTGGCACCAAGAGCCACACTATAAACCCTGGGCCAACAGAATTACCAGGCTCTTTGTGCCCTCTGTCCAAAGCACAAAAAGCTTTCCTGCCCTCACCAGCTAGGCCTTCATTCTCTTTTTCAAATTTCCTTTTAAATCAAACTTCTTTCATGGCATTTAAATAACCCAGCTTTCTCCATTACAGAAAGAGGTCTGTATGTGAATAAGCCAAAGTATGTGAAGAAATGATGAGAGAAAGTTCACGGGAAATAAATTTAGCTGGTGCTCATCACAGTTTTTCTATCATCTGCAGCAGACTAAAATACACTTGAGTTCCAGTGTGTTACTGTATCTGTGTCTGGCAGTGTGTTTTTCCAGATGCACATCCTATGCTCTTCAAGCAAATGGCCCCTGGAGCAGGGTAGGAGAAGAGAAAACCTCTTTCCAGTCACCATCATGCTGTAATCCATTCTGGACCGGAACTCCCCCCTGCATTGAGAGGACAGTTTAATCTCCATGGACCACTTGATGTGAAGGGAAAAGGATCTATATTCTTTTGTCTGAACCCCACAAAGTGTCAGCCCTTCTTTCCCCATTCTTCTAGTAGACGTGTACATTCACATTCTTGAGAATATCTGCAATAGACAGGAACAATCTTTCACTTCCAATACATTAGGCCTCCCTGCTATAATCTTTTCCTTCTTGTACAATGCCTCTCGACTTTCCTTTGGCCCTTTTCTTTGAAATATTTCCTTTATGAATACAATCAGAGAGACAAGACAAAAAAATCCCCCAAACCTAAATGGACAAAAAATGTCATTCAGAGCCTTTGCCAATGATGTTACTGGCAATTCCATTTGAGAAACCATCCATACAGACATTAACTGATCTGACACAGGGAACAGCTAGTTTTATTTCGAAAAGCTCTGTGTTCTCAGTGTTCTGGGTACATGAACTCTACAGGCCAGCTGAAGCTAATAGGGTGAATATGTGATCAGCTACACCCAAGCTGCTCTTCCAAATTTATTTCTTTTGTACTACAGTGAGTATTTGGGTGGGGTTGCAAAAACTATTAAAGCAGTCAAATGCATACCATGCCAACTGCTGATTACAAAAACAGACCATTTCCTCAAGCACAAACAATAAGAAACATCTCCAGTAATTGGCTTGTATCAGTAATCAACTATTTCCAACAAAAACATGGTTCTGCTCCATTTGGAGTCTGGTGCTTCCCAAGAAGGACGAAAGGCTGTAAGTGTAGATGCATGACTCGTACTGGGAAGGTGGTGTAGCAGGACACACCATCTAACAGCAGTTGCTTTGATGAGGCATAATTGCAGGGCAATTACTAGGTTAATTTTCCATATATACCAGTACAATTTCACCCATAAAGTTTCGCTTGACTGTGGTGAATGATAAATGTCTGTCTGTTTTGTGTTCCAAAACTCTCTACTGTGTTTGCTCATGGACCTGTGAATATGCAGAGCACCACTGATCTGTCTTTGCTCTTCTCCCTTCATGATGATGTCTGAGGCGGAAATGTTTTTTCAGTCACTGACTAATGCTTGCCATGCTCAGCTACCAGCTGGAGAGCTTCCAGCACACTCACAGACATGGCTTGCCTTGTTGTTGCCACAGGCATGGCCATTGCACTGGGTAGGAAAGCTGTCCAGCTGGAGGAGGAACATCACCAGTGTGTGTTCAACCACCAGCTTTGCACGGGAGATGCTTTTGGAGGAACAGGAGAGCAAACTGTACTCAACCTTTCTTTGGCTGACCATCTGCTCACTGGCCAAGGCATCAGCAGCTCTATCCAGCTGTCAGGTCATTTACCCCTCCAGACAACTGCACTTCCAGGAGCCAAGGGCTGGGCTCCTGTGGCTTGGTCCTGGCTCACCTCCCTTTGGACTCTTTGTGGCAGGAGTGGCTGAAGCCACTGCCCTTTCCCTGCCTCTCTTCCCGAGTCCCACAACAGCTAACAGCTCATTTCACCAAGTTTATTCCTGAACTGGATGCACAAATGGAGCATTGTAAGAAACCTTTGTGATTTTAGCCCAGACATGACTGTGCCTGCTTAGTAAGGAGATGAAAAGCTTACAGTGAAGAAAGAGGCAGAATAATCTTGCATGTTAATACACAGTGACTAACACTTTCCTGGTGACAATATCCTTGTAGTCTCTGCAGAGGGATGTGTGTAATGATCCTCCAGAGACACTATCTCGAAAATGCATAAAAGGCTCCGATCAGACCTCAGCATCTCCCGATTAGGTTAGCAAGAGCAGTAAGGGGACATCAATTTTCTAGAAAGCACATTCAGAAAAGCACTTGATCAAAAGCTTAGCTCCATGTATGTGCTCAATCTCACTATAGCTGAAGCACTTTCCTAAACCTCGTTTATTCCTTCTGAGAAAAACAAAATGGTGGAAAGACCTCCAAAATAAAAAATGTAGACCTGAACAGTCGACAGTTTAGGAAAATTCTGAATTTCTGTGGCTTTCAGCTTATCTGTAAAACAATTTGGAAGTGCTGACTCTGGCATATTGGAGGAGGAAATAAAAATAAAGAAAAACAGTCAGGTTAGTACAAAGCAAATGTATGTATCTGTTGTTGGGTACATCCTTCCTGGAATTCTTTTGTTTTTTTTTCCTTTCCTAAAACAATACCAGATACACCTTGACAAATCTGGCATGCTGCAGCCAATCAATCAGCTTCTCTACATTGAGCAGACTGCAGAAAATGGAATTTTTCTTTCTCATTTGCCTCCCGGTCTCACTGCTGCTGCTCCCCACTAACACATTTGCAAGCCCTTCCCCTCTGCCCTGGCTGGTGCCTGCTCCTGGACTTGGTGCAGATGGCTGATGGAGCTGGGACTGCTGTTTCCTGTGTACTTCAGTGGTTCCAATCAGACCTTGGTGTCTCCTGCCCAGCTCTGCAAGAACACAAAGCAAATGGTGCTGCAGTTCTATACCCAATGAGCCAAAGCCACTTTTTAAGCTCATTTAAAATATCTATTTGACTAGGTATTTCTCAAAATAGGCACTTGAAAGCACAAGCTTAATGAGAGCAGGAAAAAATAATCTAAGGCATCTAAATACTTTGGATTTTTAGCTTTCCCCCCAAACATGTCTATTCCAACTTTATCATTTTGGACAATACAATTTTGTGCAAGACCATAAGCACAATTCTACCAGACTGACTAAGCTCCTCTCTAGCACAATCAAGAAAATGTTTGGTTTTCAACATCCAGTTCAAAGCTTTCAGGTTCCAAGACTTACGGCTGAATGCAAGTAATGCAAGTCAATCCCTATGCCTGTACCTTAATCTCCAGACATGCAATTCCAGAGGCCCAAGTTCTCCTCCAGCAACAGAGAGCAGCCTGAAGCATGTTCTGAGCTGGGTACTCACAAAGAAACACTGTGGGTTTTGTTGTCTTTAATATGAACACTCCAGGGCAATGACCACTTTTAATTTGTGCCTTCCATAACATCAAACATGATTAAAACCTCAGAAATAGTTGTGCTTGTGCATGATATCCTGAAGGATTTTTTTCTCTAAACTACTTCCAGCATGTACAGACAAAAGAAATAATGTCATCCTGCCTCCAACACTCCCAGCCATCAGAGGCAACGTTAGCCATAACTTTGCTTCTGCTCCACGTGAGCGTTTCTGTGCATTACAAATAAGCACCTTATTCAAAGCTCTCTCCCCAATTTATTTCACTCCAAAAAAGGAGACAGATGGTAGAAGACAGAGGGTTTTACAGTAAGAGGGGTTGGATTTTTTTTTCCTCTTCATTTGTTCCCTATGCTGTTTCTTATCCTTGGGGACCTGGAGTTTCTTTTGATAGCACTGTGCTGCCTAATAAACACGCATACAAGCACAGTCACAAGTATACATCTATCATCAAAGAGCCCTTCTTGTCTCCACTCCCCACAAAGTTGATTAATGATTACGTATTTAACACATACATTATACATGGGAGGGGGAGATGAAGAGGGTAAATCCAAGCCCCTGCATACATTTACATATATTTACATACTCACATATAAAAAGCAGAGGAAAGCAAAAGAGGGCCATTCCCATTGGGACAAAAATTCATTTTGGTAACCATACCTTCTAGCTCCTGTTTCTAACAATTGTATTGTTAGGCAAAGAGAACGCTCTACCTGGCCTAAGGAAGAAACTGAAGCATGAGCAAGCAGCCTTGTTTGGTTCCTGCAGTTCAATTCCGACACGTACCTGGTAACTCTGTTATCAGCAGTCACATTACTTATGGTTTGTAAATGGGATCTAACAGCTACAACCCAATTTGCGAGAAATGAAAGGGGTTTAAGTTTTAAGGGTGCTCCTGGTTTGTATTATTAATTCATACAGCAAAAATCCCAGTTCATCTAGCAATAAATTAGGTGATTAATTCAATTAAATGGCACCTTTATGTACAAAGAAAAAAAAAGTCTATCCTGTCAGATCAGTTAACACCCTGACGTACTGGGAGCATTTAACAGACTGCAACATGGGGTGACTACAGATCAACCCCAAAGCCAGGCCTGACCCTTGAACAGACAAAGAAGAAATGTGGGAGGGTACAACATGGCAAACTTCCTTCTCCATCCTTCCAGGCTGAGCCAACCCTTGGACCTGGACAGCTGTCCACATAAAAGAAAGCTGCCTGAAGGCTGCTTTAATCATGCTGACTGCCAGTGGTCTCGAGCAATTGTTCCAGCAGCTGGGGGAGCAGTGCCACGGTAAAGGACTCCCCTGACAAAATCCCTTCTGGCAGCTGGGACAAAGCTGGCACTGAAACCGCTGTTGTGGCTCTCTGCTCTCCAAAGTATCCCTGTGCAGAGTTAATCTTCCAGCCACCCGCTCTACTGGTTTTCAGACATCTTTGCAAGGTTCAGATTTAATATGGGGCTCTTGTGGCACACCAGTGGCATAACCTCTGTTGAACTGATCCATACCAGCTTTCCGCTCATCCAGCTCCACCAGCTGCAGTCATGGCACAAGTGCTAGTGAAGACAAGGTGAGAGCAGTGGCCACTGACAATGTTTTTAAGACATACTTCCATAGTATCAAGCCTAAGGAGTGGGAGGGATAAACTGAGGGATCAGCTGATGAAATGTTAGGAAAGAAAACCTTCCATACACAGGGCTGGTTACAGTGCTAAGGCTGTGGCAGCTGGCCAGACAGAAAGCTCAACTACTTAGAAGGCACGAATAAGGAACTCTATTTTTTTTCACTTCTTTTTTACCCTGTAACCTTTTGATTCTGAATCATGACCACTGACTCTATGACTTTACACTTTCTATTACAGTAAGGCTCAGGGCTGGCACTAAAGAAGTCACTTTCTTCCACCTGCTCATCCCTTATTTCAAATATAAATGATTTTCTTTAGCTGTGCAAGAGTGGAAGAGATTTGCCTTGAGTTTTTCAAAAACTCAGAAAAATTCACAACTGTTCAGGAAGTCCCAGCTAAGAAACTCCATTGAAATTCAGGTAACTGCCAGGGTTCATTGTCTCACCTGTATCCCTTCCCTTGCTCCCTGATCTCTCCAAATCCTTGCAGACCAGGTTCTTCCAATACACTTGACCACACCACAAATTGAAGAGGATGTAGACAATTGACACAAACACATCCTGCTAACATAAATATGCAGCAGCCACTGTAAAGTATTTTCTTTTGTGCTGAAATGAAGGAGTCCAGGGTGGAACTGGAGTCATGATCCATGGCAGCAAATCCTTCTGGTGTGTGAGGTCACCACGTGTCAACACCAGCTGTAGGACCGGGGCTGGCATCAGCTCAGCACATGTGTTTTCATGGGCCCATTTTATCACTGCCTCATATAAACCCAAGCATACTTCTTCTACATTGCTACTGCAGCATTTTGTGGTGGATATTTCACATCTACCTAGGCTACAGCCAGAAGATCCAGTCTTTATAACAGGGAGGTAATTAATAAAGAAATACAGCTCTATCAAAGCACTCTTTGTTCACCTCCACTAGTACAAACATATACCTGATCTCAGCCAGTGCTTATCTGTTTCCCAAAACCATCTTCACACAATGGAAAGACAAGCATGGTAAAACATGAAAAATACTAAGCTATCCTTTCCCAATCTAGAGGCTTGTGAGCCCTACCTGGCTTGTCCGAGTTCACATCTAGTTGGCCTCCGAACCAGAGGCAGACTTCTGAGACATCAGGTAAGAATTTAGATACTATTGCTTCTGAGATAGGGAAAATGATCACATTTTGCTTCTGAGATAGGGAAAATGACTCAAGCGAGGTATCAGCTTCATGTTCCTTCTACCCCTCCTTGGCAGATGGAAGTAAGAGTGCTGTGTTCCAAAAGCAGCAGTGGCTCATGCCCGCATTTATGAAGACAGTGAAATGGGTTATGGAGTTGAACAGGGGCTGAGTGACCTATGGCTGAACATACTGCCTGCTTCATTATCTTACCTATGCAGAGGGCTTTGAAAAGAGCTATAATCAAATTCACTTTTATCTTCCCTGCCTCTAGATTTCAAGTTCTTTTACTTCACACTGACACTTACTCTGGAAACTGTTCAACAATGCACGGCTGAAGCCTCAAGACTCTCTGCAGTCTCCTGAGGCAAACCTCTTGCACAACTCCGGCAGCAGAAAAATGACTCAACTTGCAGACTCTGGGGACTTTGGGGTTGAAGAAATGACAAACCATGCATGAAAACACTGTGATCGCTCTTTGCACCTTTTAAAGCAGGGAGATATCGCAGAACAAAAACCGAAAAGCCAACAAGAGACTAACAAGAGTGTGTGGGATAAGGAAAGTACCACAGCTACTGAACCGGTACCAGCACTCCTGCACCTAGCCAGAAGACAAGGTTACAGCTCCAGCTCAAGTGAGATGACATTTTTAAATCAAAGAGATTTTGAACTATCTTAAGACACAGATGTTATGAAAACATGAGGCATGACTGGAAGATCTCTAAATACCATTTGAAATCAAGATTTTGCTCTCTAGAGTAACTTTAGGAAGCTGGTATCTTTGTTGTGCCATCTTGCCAAAACACAAAAGCCATATAAAACTGCAGGTAGGATAAGGGCCATCTTCAGCCTGCTGTTGGGTAGGTAGCCAGGAACAATGTTCCACAGTAACCACACCTAAGACATGTTTCAAGAGGCAGCGGTGAAAAGCAGGGCACGAGAGAGCAAAAGGGGTACATCAAATTGATGCGTAGAAAAAAACTGGGGTTATCAGATTCAAGGTTTGGGATTATTCCACATTGTACACAGAGAGAGGCTCGTGAGTTTACATTAAACACAAACACAAGGAAGTGATTTGGGATCTTGCCTTGGAGGGAGCAATGGGGGTGACCAAGAGAAGTGCATTCAACCTTTCCCTAGTGCCTGAGCCTGAGCTTTTGAGGGAATGTCAGTGGATGCATGGGAATAACGTGTTGTGCTGCCAGCATGGCTGCAGTGCTGCTCTCTTCAGCCATGTGAACCTGAGCCCCAGAGACGGCTATAGGGACTTTCCTCACTACATAGAGACAAACTGGATACAGGAAAACATGGGTGGGGAAAAGAAGTAAAAATCTCTCGAGACAGGAGGGGCAGAAGTTTCCCCGCTGTTAGTGCTTTGGGTGGGCAGCAAATAGAGGGCTCTGCACCAGAATAAATGAAGGCGAACTAGTAAGAAACAAGGAGCATACAATGGAGCACTGCTACTGAGATCTCCAAGAGACTGAGCAGGGTTTAAAGCTCATAGATTACAGCACAGTACAGCATGATAGAATCAGCAAGGTACTCCAGTGCAGAAGTGACTCAAACCTTGACATTTTGACTTTGAAATTCCTGTTCAAATATGAGTTTCTTTACAGCTACAAAAGCAATGAAAAAATTTCATAGCCACATCTCAAAAAACCCCGATCTGCAGCACAGAATCCTTTTTTCCCCTATCATGTTTGCACAGAACCTAGTGTGGTGAAATCCTGGTCTGCCACTCAGGCTTTCAGAAAAAGCCTAGAAAGCACAGTGTAATAAAAACACCCGCCCTTGAAATAACAATCTTGAAAAAAACATTGCCCTTGATACTGCAGATACCCCAGTAATAATCTCTACCATAAACTAAAAATGTTACCATTGCACCAGAAGTGCAGGAAATATTTAGTGCTACTGTTATCAACCTGGGTTTAGTTTCATTAGTAGTCCAGACATGTGGTAATGAGCAACCCATTCAATTCTCTATCTCTGCTAGTGGTACACTTCATGGGCTCATGGAAAGCACACATAAACCCATTATCTCTGACAGGAATGGACACATGTGTGCATGTCCCAGATTTGGAAATTGCACTGCAGCAAATGCAGCCTTCACGTCACTCAACTGCATAGCTTAGAATTTTACATTTTAATTTTTTTGATGTCTGGGGAGATTAAAATGAGAACTGGCAGCATGTGCAAGGGATACTGCACTTTGAATGTCTTATCTATAGTGATTCAGGCTTCCTGGAGCTCCAGATGAAGCAGGTTTTTCACGATGGACGAAACCACATTACATTGCTCCCTAGGAAGTGAAACAAAACAATAAAGGACGGTTAATCTCTTCTCTAATTCTGCTCTGTGGGACAACTCCTTCAGCAAGCAGCGCCTGGCTGTATCTACCTGGGAGGGGGTCATTTTACTTCGGCTTCCTCTTCTGCTTCCCTCTGTCTCTGGGAGCACTCTGTCTCCCTGCTGCATCTTTCAATGGCTTTATCAGAGCTTGCACCAACTCAAGCGTGAGAAGTAGATCTGGGCCCAGCAGGGAGAGGTGGGGGAGTGTGTCTGTGTGTGCCGAGGAGGGGGAGAGAGGGGAAGACGAGGGAGGAAATGTTATTCTGTCCTTTGTCTTTTCAACAATTTCTTTTTAATGCAACTTGCAGAGCAGCATATAATTAGGGGTCTTGCAGAGCAGGCTTAAACTCAGGAGTAACCCTTCTAACGACCTCAGCAATGGATAATCAGGTGCGCGGCTGTGGGGCACAGCACGGCTCCCCACCCGCCGTGCTGCTCGGCCTCGTAATTAGAAGCCTCCACACTCCGCTGCATAAAGGCAGATTGCAAGGACAGCGTGAAGCCCTTGTTTGAAGCCGGGGGCACAAAGATTGCAGTGCCTCTGATGGATGGAGACAAAGACTCCGATACTGGAACGCTTCCAGCAGCCTCCGAATACTTGCTGCGTTTCTGATGGACATTTTCAGGATTTCTTAGAGTGGCAAGGTTTATTCTCCTGCTCTTCCCCCGCTGCCTCAGAATTCCTCCACAGCTCCCTAAGTCAGGGATGTGGATGTGTCACTATATGTGCACATGTCTCCAGAGATGCTTCCATGATTGTATAATGAGAAAAACGCATTGCCCCCTTTCCTCCATCTATTTTTGTTAGTTCTCATTCCTGACTGGTAGAAACATGGTGACACTTACAAAATGCTCAGAACATGGGGCTCCATCCAGCCCCCCAGAAACTCCCAAGCTAGAATGGAGTTTTAGCTGAGTAAGTTCACACTGATTTGAAACTGTGGTAGCAAGTACTATATTTAAGTTGTAGCTGATGTTAGCATAATTCCCCTCAACATTTCAGCATGAAGAAAAAAAAAATCCCCTTCTTAAAATCACATCTCTCTGCTGATCACAACTTGCTTTTCTCTATTTACATAACTTTAGGCACAGGATTAAATGAAAATTGACACTGTGGTATATCCTAGCTACAGGAAGGAAAGATGAGGAGGAAGAAAAGGATGGAGGACAGGACCCTTGGGTGAGAAAAACGTAGGAGAATGAGGGGAGTCTCAGTCTATTACACATAGTCTGTTATAAAATAGTCACTGACTTCTACTTTACCCCAATTTCACTACCTTTTTGCATCTTCTGAGCTGCTGCCATGGCTTGTTTGTGGGTTCCTCTGCACCTAACCCTCCCTTGCAACACTGCAGCTTCTCATCCCACTGCAGCCACAGCAGCAGCAAAGCAAATGGGAGAAAACCAAACAGCTCAGGCAACTTGAACACAGCCCAGCAACAGACAGACAAAAAGCAGCAATGCCAAAAGTGCCTGAATAATAAAACTGAGAAAGAAAAAGCAGTAGAAACACTCAGAAACTGTGAATTGCCAGACAAGCTCCCTTGGAAAGAGCATAGGAGGCAGGTTCAGGGAAGAGCATTATCCAAAAGGTAACACAGTGCCAGTGGTTTTTTCCCTCTATTTATAATGACAAGTTAACAGGGGCTGAAACAGAACAAAACATGGAATATTCTCACAGGAAAAATCAGGACACTCTGCCAAGGACGGCTGCCCTGAACTCAAGTTATCCATGAATTCATATTTGTAAGCACTTAAAACCTAGCAAGATCATTAACAAGCTAATAAGAACCACCAGCAAAAGCAACATAACCTGGATTTGCTAATGTGTTTCATTCTGAATGATGAAAGGGCAAAAGCATCCAGACACTGAGTTGGTGCAGTTAAAAAAAGACTAATAAAAGATGCTGTGATTCGCATTCTCTACTACTCTACCCTTTCCACACCAGTACAAATGCTGCTAGATGAAAGTGGTCTCCATCCTATTCCTGGTCCGTCTGTCTGTCTTGTGCTCTCCCCACTGTTCAAAAAGCACAGTCATTTCCCAAGTGCTACAACATCCTCCAGAAAAATGGACAGGAACAAACATTGCACAGCTCAGCTTAAGAATTTCCTTTGTCTCTCTACATGGACCCATTGAACCACGGAGCTCCATGACCAGCCTGCTATTCTTTGGACATCAGCAGCTTCAAGGGTGCAAGGCAATCTTACAGTGTTGGTTCTGCAAGGACATTATCTCTTGACTCATGACTACTTCTCATTTGCCAGGGTTTGAGCAGATACCCTATGGGTAGTCCTGATTTGGCAGTTCATGCCAACCTGGAACTCAGTAGTGGTTTTGCTTTGGTTGGCAGCATACAGGGACAAATCTGTTTACGCCTTTCCTCTGAAATGATCTAACAAGCTTCAGATCCACTTTTCTGTTGGTTGTACCACGTATTTGAGCAAAGAGGTTTCATCACACGGCAGATCTGCTCTACTTTTTCTGCAGCAAAACGTGTAGTCACCTGAACAAATCTTTTCACCAGATCTTCCTGGGGAACTGATGATGAATACAAATTTGGGGAACTACAAAAAGGTAAGCTGTAGAGAGCTTTTGAATGTTTAAAAGCTGATGCAGATCTGTGACATTCAGACACTATGTAACACCACCTTCAGTTCTTTCAACTTCCCATGCAACACACTTGCTACAGAGAGTTTGCACAAGCTATTCATAGATCTTAAATTTATTTAAGAAAGCACCTCTACTAGCACCTTTCTTTCAGCCCAGTTCACACTCCCTGCAGCTGTGTTCTCAAGAGGACATGCACTAAATCCCATCAAAGCAGAGGGAGAGCCAGCCTGGCCATGGAGCATATAGCCCATTTCAGCACCGTCAGAAGAAATGCTCAGGAGGAGCAATCCCTCTCTCCTTAGTCCTAGCTTGTGGTCTCCCAGCCTCTCAGAAAAGCAGGCTTTCAGATCTCTGTGCGTGTCCTGCCAGCAGTGAAGCCATGCAGACGGAGCTGGCATGGCTTCTGATGACCTTGGAGATGGGGCTCCTCGCTGCAAATGGCATCAGGCAGAGCTGTACAGGGTCAGAAAAGGAGAACAGAAAGGGAACAAGAGATTCCAGAGGGCTCTTCTGCCTCTGAGTTTTGTTACTGTTGACTCCTTTATTGTGATTAACTCCTTGACATCCTCCTTCTGTGACAAGTGGGGGAGGACAGACAGAACTTGGTGATTAATTTATCAGTGAATTGCCTCCTTCCCTTTCAAACCTTGTCCCCACTGATGATCTTTACGGCTTAGCTCTAGCTTATGAGAGGGTTTACAGCTTGATACAGGTTTGGCAGTTGTCATTGCATCACTGAGAAACTCTTTTTGGGACAGTCTGTGTTCCTTCAACAGACCTAATGGTAATAAGAGTTTGCAAGCTTCAGCCCACCCCACAAGCTCTGTATGAGGAAAAGAAATCCTCTCCTTCTTAACTTCTTGCTCAAATGACAGTAATTAGGGAATCTCATCACTCTAGACCTGGACAGGGAGAGGACATTCATGGTAACTGGAGACATTACATGAAGCCACACTGTGATTATAAAAACAAAGAGAAAAAGAGAAATGCCCTTCCCCCAACCTGGTTGGCATTTCCTGAATAAACTGCCTTTTTTCAGGCACATCATGTGCTTTTTTATACTGGAGACTACTGGAAGGACTCCTGCAGCCCGATTAAGTGTAATGCAGTGTAAAAAATACAGAGGAGGGGGACAACCCTCAGAAAGGCAATCAAAGTGAAAAATCAACAGCACAGGGGCTCCAGTGGAGCCAGGAGTCCTGTTCTGAACATGCTCCAACTTCCCAGTCGTTTGCTCTGCTGGACACTCCAGGGACCCCAACACAGCAAACTACAATTTCTAGTAAATATATCCCAGGGACACAATTAGTTTTTCAGCTGGGGGCATGATAAATTTGTCATGCATAATTCAAGGCCAGCACAGGTTGAGTATAAACTGCTCAGTGGTGCCTTCCAGCTCCCTGACAGGAGAATGCAAATGTGCTGCTGGTGCAGGGGCTGCCGGACCCACTGCTGGCTGCACCTCCATGCTCCCCTGCCCAAAGACCACTCCAGCCCTTCCTCCTGTACATGTCTGGGTGATTTTAATTTCACAGCGATATACCCATCACTGTCCGATGGCCTTTTGGGACCCAACGTACATTGCTATCACAACAAATACCACTCTCTGCTCGATCTACTCCGTTTTTTCCATATCCAGACACAAGAGAATGATTTTGGCACAGAAAGAAGCTGAGGGACTGTGTGGTCTATTGTCAGCATTAGATGGCCTGGGGCAAGTAATTTCCAATCTGCTTCAGTGTTCCCATCTACACAATGGAGATAATTCCAATCACACAACTGCAGAGTTAGCAAGACACACTCAGTTTGGAGTCTGATAAAGGTCTGAGAGGTGTCTGAGGATGTGCGGCCTGCCCAAACAATAGTGTCAAGTTCTCTGAGCTTATTTTAGGTATTTAAATAAATACATCTGCCTGCTCAAAGCAGGAGAACAAGAGAACTTGCTGCTTCACAGAAGCTTAGTGATACATGAAGTGAAAACTCCAAGGAAACTTTGAGAGACCTTCAAAATGATGTTCTCAAGTTTCTCAGTGCATTCCAACACACATTGGAAAATTATGCTAGAAAAATCACTAAATATACATTCTCAGAAACAGCCATGTAACTGAAGGCTGACAGACATGTATCAGCAGCTGCAGTTTTCCTATCTTCTAAAAGACTGAAACCACTTCTCTGGATGTGTTGCCATTTTCGATCTAGTTTATGGGAAATATTCGGAAGAAGCAGGGCTGAAACAGAATAGGGCATAAATAAAGAAAAACTTTGTTTGATTTTGGCAGTGTATCTGCAGATAAAACAGCCCTTTCATTTCATGGTCAGTTCCACATGCCCAAATAGGCGAGTTTGGTTTGCCTGATAGTGAAAATAATCCAGATCTGTCTGTTTATTTTAACAGAAATACAGTTTGGGTTTTTTTCTAAGCATGACTCTCTTGCATAGAACTGGGTTTTCCTTGAATGAGAGCAAATGAAATCCAAGCAGAGATACAGGGGGTACAAATCTAGGGAGCACAGATGTTAACCATGGTTAAGACTGAACATCCTCATCAGCTTCAGTCACACAATTCTGCTAGTACTCAAAGCAACCCTATTACTGAGTTCAGGAAAAAAACCAAACAGTACCAGTAAGGATACTTTTTATGTTTTCCAATTTAGTCTTAAACAAGTACTTCTTAATCAAGGAGTCAGGACCCTTTTGGCAAGACTAGCACAGAGGCAATCTCAATGCTCAGTTCACTGCAACCCTGCTTTGAATGGGCCAATGCCCTCTGTCATCCTCTTGTAACAGATGCTCTCTGAGCTCTATGTGTCCCTTGTGACCAAGCAACATGCCACCTTCTGACATCCTGTATGGAGAACAAAAGAAGTCTAACGTAGCTAAACATTTCACTCCATTTTTCTTTTCCTAACTAAACTAGTGTGCACCTGTGTGCACAGACACACACATAATTATCTGAAAAATTGTAACAAAACTAAGTAGGCCAAAACAAAAACTGTTACAAAAGTAAGTAGGCCAAAATTTCATTTTGGACTAGATTAACTAAATTAGTGCTTCAAAAATAAACCACATATTTAACTAAACTTGCACAGTTTTTATGATTCAGCAAGTCTGTCTTGTGTGGACACCTTCACCCCACGAAAGAGATCCTTCAAGGACAAACCATTTATGGGGCTGAATTACAGGGACAATGGTGATGCTGCTCCTGAGGCTGAGACATTTGCAGGACTGAATCTGAAGACTGGATTTTGGTCTCAGAAGGTTTTTTTCGTCACCAAGAATAAGAAGCTCTGATAGTTCTGATATTTGCCAGCAGACTTCAGAGGAGCTGGTGAGTTCAACAGCAACAATTTCACCAACAATTTCAAGTGATGCCAAACTAAGTTCTGGCTGGAGCATAATCCATTCCAGAGCAGGAGCTGAGGGTGAACTGAAGGATCAAATCACTCCCTCTTGGCAAGAATAACACTTCCTCCAAGACACCAAGCCCCTTCCTTTCCCAATTAAACAAAAAAAATACACAAACCTTTTAAAATTTAAATAGGGTTTCAAAGGTCATCTCTGTTCACATCAGCCCACAGGGATTACATCAAAAAAATCTCCACTACGAACAAAATTTTTTTACTTAGAGAAAACAGCAGGGACAATGTAGTGCTAATGAGGATTATTCTTTTTATGCACACTGGTAGGCTTTTTATCTTCACACATGAAAGTCGTCTCCATTAAGACAGAATTTCCTGGCACACATGGTGCACTAATTGTTGACCCAGTGTAAGGGCTGTCCACCTCACAGCAGCTCAAAGAAACACAGAATGGTTTGGGTTGGAAGGGGCTTGAAAGCTCATTTAGTTCCAACCCCTTTGACACGGGCAGGGACATCTTCCACTAGACCACGTTGTTCAAAGTACCATCCAGCCTGGCCTTGAACACTTAATTCCACCTGTGGAAAAAAATTTGTGCTCTCAGCTGGGCAAGGTAAAAAGGAGCAAAGAGGAAGCTTCAAGATGCCACAGCAACACAACACTCCTGGGATAACCATTGCAGAAGGTTCTCCATAAATATGGTGATGTGTGGAGAAGCAATACCTGGGTATTGCAACACCATCGTGCAGACAGAATTCTGCATTTTATTTACACAGCTCATATCTACAACACACCGTAAGCAGAGCCTCCTAGGCATTCACAAGGCTAGAAAATGAAAACTGCAGTTTGGTCAGAAATACTAAAAGCCCTCGCTAGTTGCATGGTGCCAAGAGCCTCTGAGAGAGGCTGAACCAGCAATTCCTTCCTGAGTTTCCACTGGAAAAAGATTAGAAGAACATTACATATAATATATCCATATGCTTTGTTTTGCTTGCTTTTTGTTTTGCCTTTTAAGAAACTTCCCCTCCAGAATATTAAAAGTAACAAATTTTAAATTTTTTTTAACAAACACTAACCTCAGATCATTAGCCAACTTGGCAACAGACCAGAGAAAATTTATAGCCGACGTGCAACATCAGCTTCCATCCAGAAATGCTAATTTCAGTAAAATGAATAGTGTGTGGGCTTTGCATACTGCTTTGCATTTGGCTCCTCACAGCCCTGTTTAAAGCCTGGGAACCGGCCATATAGTTAAACTGCACAGATGTTCAACAATCTGTACTTGTGTTAATTACCCTAATGTGAGCAGAAACTCAACAGATCCCTGCTAATGAAGGAGAAAGTTTTCCAGTGTGAGTACCGTATGTTTCATTGTCACTGTATTACCAAGCTTCTCCCCCTCCTTCCCCTGCCCGCCCCCCCCCAGCTCCCATTCTCTCCAGCTCCTTTGCATTCACATCACCCTCCCACCTCAGCATGCATGAATTGGACCAGCTAATGACTGTGTATTCGCAACATGGCAGACACCATTAGGCTGATCGGAGGTGCGGCTGCTGAATTTTAACAGGCAATTTTAAACAAGGTAAGAAAAACAGATTCATCACGCTCCTGATTCTCACATCCCCACCCATCTGCCATTCTTCTGCCCTTGCCACAGCTCACAAACACTTGCGAAGTGCAAACACACTGCCCCCTACATAAAACATGGCAGAGTAAAAAGCAATGCAAATAGACGTTGCCGGGCAATAGTGGGGATGGGAGCCCAGAGCCGGGCACACCCGGGAGGACAGGCTAACGAGGCGGCTCAGGAGGAGGGCTGGGGAGGGAGCAGCGCGCTCCGCCTGGGCGCGCGCACAGCAGCCGGAACGGGCTGAGGCTGAGCCTTGCGCCTGCTCCTCCAGCACCGAGCGAGAGCTGCCGGATTTCATTGCGGGGAGCCAGGGCAGCAGCAAGGAATGTGTTCAGCTGCACACGGGAGGTAAGACAGGGTTCTAAAGGGCACAATGGGAAGGGTAAGGCAATGCTCAAGTGATCAGTGCTGCCAGTAGCAATGAGCCAATACTGCTGTGCAACTTAACCCAGCATTAAAACATACTCGACCTCTGAAGAACTGCCTTTCCCACTGAGGATCTCACTTTCTCTTCCAGTGTCTGTCTGCTCCGCTCCCTGCTGCCAATAATCACCTCCAGCCACTTCTCCCAGAGCAATCTGCTCAGCAAGCAGCAGGCAAAGGGGGATGGGGAAGGGCAACCGACTTGCCCCAGTGAGCCCCAGGTGACCTCTGAATGATACCAGCCCTGGCCTGAGCCAGAGTTCACATCTCCCAGGTGCCACCACTTCACAGTCAAGCCAGTCCGCACCAGCAAATTGTATTACAATGACCCTCGTGGGAACAAATGCATTCGCCGTGCTTGACTTGACTGGCTGACTCCCACCACAGAGGAAGGGGGGGAGGCAGTCAACTTTGCTCATTTATTAGATCCACCCTGCTAGGTTAGCCTCTTTGTTGTTCACAGAGCCAACAACAGCAAACTCAGAGACGGGGCAGCAGCTGCCTATCCAGGGAACTCGGCATGTTTTACCCACACCGTTGCACCCCTCTGCTCGGGACTGGGTACTCGCTGCCAGCTCTCTACCGGACAAAGCTCAAGTTCCCTCTCAAAAACCTTGTTCTTCATGAATTGAGGAGAGATGGAGGAGAAATGTCACACAAAAAGGTGGGGAGGGGATCCAGCATAACCCAGAAAGAGCTGAAAATTATTTAGAGAGCACTTGGCTCTTTTCTCCTACCTCTTCATCATTAGCACTGGAAGCAACACAGCTGTCTAATGGCAACTTCAGACACCCATGGGCCAGCAAAGCGACATTTTCCACACTTAAATAACACTGAGCTGATTTAATTACTGCACTTAATAGTAACAAAAGATGTCTCAATTTAATCTTCAAATGGCCCTCCAAGATCAAAACACAGCTGGCTGGATAACAAGATGGCCTAGGCCAGCAAACAAGTAGGTCCAATTTGTTCAAGAGCCGCATCCACTCCTCGGTATGAAAGGCCAAGGAACACTTATGCATCGAACGAATCAAAGGAAGCAGCACTCCCGTCGCCCCCTCCCTCCCCGCCTGACTTTTGTTATAGAGAGAAAAAATTAAAAGGCAGCTGATTCATGGGTAACGAAATGCAACATGATAAAAGAACAAATGATGATGTTTGGGAGAGAAAGAAAAGAAGTAAGAACCAAGATTTAACAAGTTTTGCTTTTACAATCCTTCAAGATGATTAGGAATGAATGAGTCAGATTAAAATCACACGGAGACAAAGAAAGGCTTCTAACTCTATTGTTTTTCTTTCCATACTGGACAGAAGGAGACAGCTCATTAAGGAAAAGCCCTCAAGACACAGCTACAGTGAGGAACAACCAAGCCTTATTTTTGGGCAAGAAAAGTTAGGAAAAATTAACCATTTACTTCTAATGTTCTTTAATTGTCCATACCAGGCTGTGATTGTCACTTTTTTGCAAACTATTCCAAGAAATGTCCCTCTCTTGAGCAGCTTTCAATGCATACTCCAGCTGACACAATGGCCAGGCCTCTCCAGGCACCTTCAGGAAATTTTTAAGCTTTGCACATTCCATTACAGCTACACATGGAAAAGTAACAGCCAATCTTTCAGCCACTGCAATATTTCTGCGATCCCCTGAGTGGCAGGGAAGCCTAAATAAGCTCTTGGGATATACCTGGGATGTAGCTTTCCGAATCCCCCTTCCAACTACTGAGAGTAACACAAGTGACACATAGCTCACATTTCTGACCTAATTTCTACTAGCATTGATTAAAAACAAGTTATCTATAAACCAGGTTGTTGCGCTTCATGAGGTTACTATGGATGAACAACAACAGTTTGTGGGATATTGCTGCTGAAACCTTAGAAGGTTTTTTCTAGTAATTTTTCCTTAACTTTTTCTCTTGATGGAGAACTAGGATGAGGTAACTAAAGTGTGCCAATTTTCTTAGAGCCCTGGATCATGTTTTTGGGGAATATGATTTCTTTGGGCTTTGTTTTTCATTATATGCAGCACTTACTCCATCAACAGCAGTTCTTAAGCAACAGATGATGACATTGGCCACTGCACCATGAATGTGGAAAACTGGGGACACGGGGAAAATCATTGAAACTCCGATAACTCCCCCCTCCTCTCCCTGTGAAATGACAGAGGAAGATAATGTCCATATTCACAACAATCAGAGGCAGACAAACCACTGGTTTGCTCAAACACCCTGGCAGGGATGAGACATCTGACCAGAGTCACTGAAGTGGGAGGGGCTGGGAGAGGTCCTGTGGTTCTGCCTCCTCCTCAACATGGCTAAAACTATGTTCAAGTGGGTTTCAAAGGGCCCTGGTTATTTGAGTCTGCATGCACATGTCCGACTAATTCCCTCATTGTTTTTTTTAAGTACCTTTCTTTGCCAGTGACTTTGACCCTGGATAGACCTGTATTTTCAAAACCCCATCATTTTGCAATAAACTGCTGAAGAAATATTCATTGCTTCAATTTACAGCCTCCCTACTGATCTGTGTTCAAGCTCAGGGACCAAACCTTTGTACTTCAAACTAGCTGGATTCAGACATCTGAATGGCACGTATGAATAAAATTTCTCATCTCTCTGCCCAATTGGTTTCATTTAAGCACAACTGAACCTCATCTTAAAGCCACTTTTGCAATCAGTTTAAGTTCTAGATCAGTAACAAGAGATCTCGAGGAGGCACTCACTGCTGAAGCTCAAGCAAGTGCATGTTTCCAGTTTGTATGTTTGTTTAAGTGACAAAGATGGAGGGACCAAAAGCAATTCCCTTAACTAGAATTCACAAGTGCAACCAAGTAGAAAATCTCTTGCCTGCCTGTGAGGAGGGAGTCAGACTTTCTCAAAGGCTGAAAGACGGCTCTGCTCAATGCCCAGCAGCGTGCACAAAGCGCCAAGTGTGGAATCCTGACCCCGCTGAAGTCAGCGGCAAAATTCCCATAGATTTCCTCAGGGCCAGGATGTTCAAACCTGTTCAGACAATTCATAAACCACCATTTCAAGGGCACACCTTTGCATGAGATTCTCAAGGGCCTTTTGAGTTTTGACTTAAATGCCTGGATTATTTTTACAATTCCAGTTAAGGGTTCTTTCTTCGCAAGGAGTTAAGCAATACAAAGAACACAGTGAGAGAACAACGAAGGTATTACCATGCATGATTTGTCTCAAAAAAAAAATCTTTTTCTTTTCATGAAGTTATAGATCCAATTTCAGTCTTTATTATCACTTTGCTATGTGAGAAAGTGGTTCTTAATTTTAATAAAAGAAGGGAGCTTCATATTTCAACAAGAGCTCAAATGCTTCCTGCAATACAGGAGGTAGAAAGCTCTTCTGCTAACAGTTACCACAGGCCAGATTCAGGGAGGGAAAGGGAAATAATTTGCCCATACCGAGTAAATAAACCCTGTCTAGGACACGCCTAACAGGGGGCAGTAGCCCAAAGACATCTTGTCCAATGAGATAATTTCTGCCCTCTCCATTTTAAGGGAAATTAAGACGTTGCTCTGCCAAGCACATATTAACATTTCACTTATCACTAAGCTCGGGGGTCCAAGCAAGTACATATGCTACTGCAGTCTGTGGTGCACGACTGGACTGATAAAAATCTTTCCACCATGTTAACCCATCTGGAGAAAGAACCATATATATAGCGTTCACTAAGATTACTAGATAATTATATTCCTCAAATCTACTTTGCCCTTAAAAAGGAGTCTGCAGTATATCTAAGGAGGTTCTCATCTAAAACTTAACTGTAATCTATTTTAAGATAAGAATGACAAGTTTAACCCAATCCACAAAAGTAAGTGCCCCAATATACACAGGCTCGTGTAGTTTACCTTTGAAAACATGCAGCTAGTGGCCCACCATCCCACTGCACTCTACTATAGCAATTTTAAGTCAGAAATGCTAGTTGGGTTTGGCCACCCAAACCTTCAGAGTTATTCCAGTTTGAAATGTATTATGGAAATTTCTTTTTCCCCAAACATGACCAATAGCTCTATTATTTTACAGCCGTTAACATCAGACCCTGTTTACATTAGTGCTGGAGCTATAAATCCATCTTTAAATATGGTCCTCACTGGTAAAAGGTAAACATAGCTTTGCAAGTTGTTTTTTAATTTTGTTCCATCTCTGTTCTAGCAAAGGAAATGAAGCCAGTTGTAACCTCAGTACCAAGAATATGGTTTAAACACAGCCCCTGCTGAAAGTTAAATAAAGATTTGAGGCAACATACATTAATTAGATAATCTGTGACCTAACTTGGGCTGTGACCAAAAGACCTGACTTGGGCTGCAGCTACAGGCTCATCCAAACAAACAGGACTGTGGACAGTGCCAATACTCTCATTTTCCACTTGAAAACCTCGAGATGCACAGCCAGGTGCGGCATCTTGCCCATCACAGGCATGCTGGAGAAGAGCACACAGCACAGGTGGGTGACCTGGCCACGGGGATGTGCCACCTGGGTGCCTTACAGACTGCATCAGTACACAGGGGCAATATGTTATTTGTTGCATGTGTTATTCATTGCTATTCATTCCATACTCTGAATCACAGCATAAGGGGAAAAAAATAACCCTAAGAAACTGAGAGCCATGTATGGAACACATTCCTACTGAGAGACAACTAACAAGAAAGTCAGTAAGACACCTCCTAACAAATTTCAAGTCAGAGCCAAAGAGAGAAATTGAGAAAACAAAGCAGTAGCAGCAACCAGCATTTTTATCTTCCAACTCTCTTGCATACAACTCCCAGCAAAGGGATTTAGCTGTGATAAAGAGGGCTGCAAGATACCAAAGCGAGATACGGTGATTTTACAATTCTTTTCAGGTAGCTGAGGACAAAATCCCTACCCCTCTTTCTCCTGGGGCCATTCATCTTCCCCAGGTGATGGAAAGGCACTCTCCCAGCAGGTGGGCCTGCTCTCGCAGCCCTTAATGCTTAACTGCCACAAATCAATTCTAGCCTTGATGCTCAGGCTGCTGCTGCCCCTGTCCCCCTTTCCACTCCTTTCTCCTCACACTGACTGTGGCCCAGGATCCTCTCATATGTTACTAAATCCATCTTTGGACACAGCACCCAGGAAACACAAAGTGCTAGCTCCAAACACTGCTGGTTGTGGCCAGTGTCGTGAGTTGACTTTACACAAGAACAGCCTCAAAAAAAATTGAGCCCTGTGTCTCTGTGCACGTGTGCACACACACATGCCTTCTATTTTATTTTTTTGTTCAACTGGAATAAATCAGGAACGATAAACACTGTTTGTTTCCTGAAAGCAGCAGTGGGGGGATGAAATATGCCTCTTAAGCTTATCAGCTTCAGCACCACTGAAGAGAAAGCTGGCTTCTAAGCCCAGGGATAATGGGCTGTCCTTTCACAAAGGTATCAGAGGTCTCAGGAGAGGGAGACAGCACAATGGCGTGACCTTCAACTAATAAAGCCCACCCTAGAGGCCAAAGACGCTTGGGGAATATTGACAAAAGTTCATATTTACAACAGCCTGGACCCTTTCCAGATACCATTACCAGTCCAGAGAGCTGCAGCCTCTGAACGTACACTCACACAGGCTTTTATTGTATGTACACTCACACAGGCTTTTATTCTGCCTCCTCCTTTCTTTCTTTGTTCCCAAGCTGGCAAAAAAAACTAGACAGAAAATGGCAATAATTCTACTAACAAGGCTCCACCGGCATCTTTTTTAATGAAGAGAGTTATTTAAAATTTTAATTTCAACCTCAGCCCTATCCTCTACTTGAAGGAGACTCAAGGCCTCTTGCAAGGATTCTTGGTGCATCATCGTGCTCATGAGGAAGAAAGCATATGTGTTTTTGTGGAAAATCTGCTGATTTATTTATAATTCTTTAAACAAAAAGGCAGCCAACATATTGTAAAATGAGAATGTTGCTGTGTTTTTCTTCAAATAGGCACTGGCAATCAATGCAGCCCATCAGAAATACATGCCCAAAGCATTTTCAGGCAGAAACTGATCCCCCCCCAGTCTGCATTGTGGTTAGCAAAATGATGTTTAGCCCATAACTGGAGTGCACAGGCATGACTGGAATACAAATAACAATAATACTTTAAAAATTGTTCATACAGTGAAAAAAGCCAATTTCAAAACATAAAAACTGTTTGAAGCCGGAGTTTCATTTTTCTGCTGCCTAAAATAGTTCCAAAACAAATACATAAAAATAAAGGTTTGGAGGAAATATGTTTTCAAGGGTAATTTCACTGAAATTAATATTAAATCTCAAAACATTTAATGGAAATAACATCTTCAGTGACAGAACTATTTTGACCACACTTTCCAGTCCAGCTATGCCAGTCTGCCGTTTTTATTTATCTGCTTCATAAATCATCTTTGCCATCCTGAAATGAATCCTGTTGGGGCTCAAAAGGGATGCAAAAACTGGAATAAGTTAGAACTTGTCCCAATAACATCTTCTAAAAGATGCCTCTGTATTGTAGTGGTCTCGTTTACCACGCCAGGATTTGACAGGCAGGAAGAAGGCTGAACAAACCTCTACCAAGACCACACATTTCTCACTTTTGCAGCTTTTCCTTCCAGTGAAGAACCCACTTCCACCAAATGCTTGCAGTTACCTCAGCTACATAGGCTCACAAGCAGTTTTCCAATTTCCTAGAGTTTTGGCCAAAGCAAAAGCCTTTCTCCTTATCCCATCTAGCCATATTTGCTGTCAGGAGAGCTCAGGTGATTGATTGCAGCCTGTCTGAATCTGAAGTAGTCTAATTAGCTATTAATGTTGTCCTTAATGTGCTCACACAAACAAGGTCATTGGTTGCATCGAGACTAATAGAAGATGACACACACTGGGACTGCACAGCCCAGGGGACTGCAAACAGGATGAAATAGTCTTCAGTTTATGGCCACTGCATCAGAATCAAGCCTGACGCTACAGACATCCTATCCATGCTCAGCTGTCCAGCTGGGATCCACTCAGAACACAAATCCAGGGTAGGAGCACTCCGTCCTGCCTCACCTCAGGACAGAGCTGCCATTGGCTAAACTGCAGCCACATTTTGATCCCTATCAAGATTAACCATCCTTCATTCCTGCCCCCAAACATTGCTCCAAATTACATTCGTCCTCCCTCTTGAGATGAGCTAACAAAACCAATCAGCACCAGCACTGAATTGAGGAAGTGATGTAACACATCTGAAGAAAAATATGAAGAGTTAATAGTGCCATCAAAAAGATGAAGGCAAGTTCATCTTGGAAAAATACCAACTAATTCTTCTGAAGGACAAGTTGGAAAAGTGAAAGGTATTGGACGACTCCAGCAGGAACCTGGAGCTCTGCTTGGAAAGCTGGAGCCCAGTAGGACAAAATACGCAGTACGACTGCTCAAGCAAAGTAAAACACCGTTTTCAATGAATAAGAGAAGGTGCTACACATGGTAACATGAAACACTTGGAATCAGTTTCAATTTCTCCAAGCACTATTTCAGGGATGAGAGGTGACATCTCCCGGCTGCCACCAGGGCCCTCACAGAGGGTTTTTCATTGCCTAAACCTTTAAACCAGCACTGTTTCAGTAACAAGAACAGTGAGTTCCTACTGAGAAGCTTCAGAAACAATTGTGTCTGGTAGTAATTTTATACCTGTTTTCCATGGCAGAACCCCCTGGCTCTCAGGAAACCACGGGATATTAAGTGTATCCCAGAGAAAAAGGCAGATCCAGGACACGTCTTCTGCTGCAGTGGATGGGCAACTGCTCCCAACTGCTGTCCTCTCTACTTCCAAACCGCAAACACTCAGAAAAAGCCTTGCTTTTAGGGTGCAATGTTAATAATGCACATTGGAGTTATAAGGCTGAAAAAGCAAGCTCCATTCTGAGAGGGTGTAATAATCCCACCTGTGGCTGTTCCCAGCACACTCTCTTGCACCCTGACTTGGAGCACAAAAATGGGAAGTCTAAATGGCCTGCTTGTGATGTTATATGATATGACACAAGGCTTTATCCTTCTGGAGTGAAAGGGTGGGAAAAAAAAAAAGAAGAAAATCAGGGCTTGAAACTGCAAAGAATTAAGACTTGGTATCAGCCAAGCCAGTGACTGGATCTTGGAGGCCTATTTCCCTCTGCATTTCTCCTTGCTGCTGTGACATGCTCACACTGAAAAGTTTCCCTGGAGCAACTGCCTGACTAAAATACAGCACACCCTTACCATAAAGCCCTTTGTTAAAACATCTTTGCCGTGAAGCTGCAAAACCTTGGCTCCCAAGTACATTAAATTCTTATAAACTTGCCTTCATTTTAACCACACAGTATTTCAAAACACAAAGTGCTTCTTCCAAAAGATAGCACTTTAATGAGGAGAGGGGTAAAATATATAAACCAAACCTCATTATAGCATAATTTCCAGGAGACAAGCATGCTGTTATAAAAGGAAGCCATGGCAATAGCATTTCACATAGCTTGAAGATTTAATACTTTTAAAAAGCCACTGCTTCTTTCAGCCTTTGGTGGTGTTTTGTTTTGAACATAACAGAAACAACCAAAATTATGGGTCCACTGTCAGCTATGTATTTTATATTCTGTAAATTGTTGCAAATGGTGGATTCAACTCTAAGGCATGCTCACAAAATGTAATGGAGTCAGTAAGAGACTGACTACAAGTTACTGTGTATACTTTTTCCTTTAAACCTCTGCATTCTTAAAGGTTTAAATATGATGATGCAGCATGGATATGGTAAATTAACCAAACCAGATCCAATTCATACTGGATTGAAAGGGCTTATAATGATACAGTTTGTTCACGTGTTAACAGTGAAGCCAAAGACACCTATCAAAAACCACACTACAAGAAAAATCTAGAGTATTAACAGACAAATGAAAGTAATGGATATAACGCCGTTTAATACTACCTGTCAGATAAATCAGGGTAACTGGCACATCAAAGGAACTGCAATTAGTTTCCAAAAATGAGAATACTCATTTTTCGTTAAATCTGAAACTCGACTGCTTTCTACAAAATGACAAGTGGATCAGCCTCCCCCAGCCAACGAGAAAAATGTTACTGGAAAAAACCGTTCTCCCTAAGAACAAATTATCTATCAAAGGAGCATCCTGAATGACACTGGTCTACAAGACTTCTAAACATAATCTAATAAGAATTGCCATTATTGATTACAGTTCTTCCACATTAGTCTTCCAGTTATAACTTCTGAAATGAAAGCTTAGCAATGATGAGGTATTTACTACAATCAGTAGAGAAAAACAGTGAAAAAAAAGATGAGCATAAAGGCCACCAAAGAAACAACATACCTTTTTTTTTTGAGAGAGAGAAGGGAAACAAAACAAGCAAAAAAGCCCCAACCCCCCCAAATAACTGCACCCCAAACCCAACAACAGCAAGGGGAGATGCACTTCATGGCAGCTTTGACTTAAAGCACATGTAACACTGATTGATGGATACTGAAAGCGGAGACACCAGTGGAAAATTAAACCCAACCAAGCACCAAAATTGGGACAGGTTTTTTGTGTTTCTTGGTCCTACTTTAGAAAATTATGCAAGAAGGGTCAGAATTTCAGGAAATGATCACTGTAGCTACTGTCACAGATCTGGGTCAACAGCAGGGTAAAAGTTGACCTGTAATTGATGCCTATAACCTGGTTAGGATAAGCATTTCCTCTTATCTCTTTGGTGCAGCTTGTAACATATGATATTCTGGACTGAAGGGTGCTTATGCTCCCTGATTACCAGAAGGCTCAACCCTTACTACATGGCTACAGAGATGGAGTGGCACTTCTGACTGTAGTTCTCAGAGAGGAGATCTGAAGAGAACACAACATACCAACCCTTTCCTAAATACAGCATCCATGACTTTGCCTTTGAAGTCCCGTTTCTGAGGTACTTTTTAAAATTTTCATTTTTACTGATGTGACTCATTTACAGGTGTAGGGCAAAATGTTAACAGATTCCTCCTTCACCATCATCACTCTCTTGTAAGTCACAAGTGGCTTTTCCAGCTCTTACCAACTTTAGCATGGCAGAAGACAGCAGGCTGGACAAGTCTGAGGCAGCACGTCAGCACACAAATTATTACAGGATGTCGGGTGTTAAGGTAACCCAACCTAGCACGTGCCTTTCCTTAGCTCAACTTTAATCCTTTTCTACTTGGCTGTGCAACTCAACCTCGAGGAAGGAGACAGGTGCAAGCGAGTGCACATGCTACTTCTGTTTTACAATCTTTCCACTTCCTCCATTAATAGCTGAGGGTTTGGGGTGCTAGAAACAAGAAGCCTTGTCACAGATGTGTGATGAGACCCTGAGCTAACAGGTTAGCTGACATGGAACTGTTAACAATGAATTGGCTTGGAGACAGTGGGGGGAAAAAAGGGGAGACAGAGTGAGAGAGACAGAGACAGCAACCAATTCAGCTGCAAGAAATCAAGCTAAATCAGTCCCAAGTGCCCATGTTGGAGAGACTTGATCTCATACCTTGCTTGTTATCAAGGCACTCCTGATACGAGTCAGCTCCAGTTCCGTTGCGGTCTACAGACAAAACAAAAAGTTTCATTCATATCAAACATAAATATTAGAAACTTCTCAAATGGCAGCCCTGCTGGAGCAACACATTAGGTGCAAATAGTGCTACTTCTTTTGGAGGCCACGCTGGTTTGCTGACAGAACGTGTAAGTGGTTACAAACAAGATACAATGGACTGACACCAACCTACTGTGAGAAACTTATTTTAGTCCTGGGCAGGAGGTGCTCCCAGCCCTGCCTGTCTGTCTCCACACTGCTGAGGGCAATGGGGGGGAGAACGGGGGATTACAGCTCCAGTTGCCCTGAGTAAGCACCTTAAGCACACAGAAGATGAAATACTCGGAGTTAAATCTATTGTTGCAGTGTCCTCTGTAGGCCCTACAAAACCACTGGTTTGAACACGTAAAACTCAACCTACGGTCTGGAATAGATTTCTCTGTGGCTCGTGGTGCTGTGGTCCCTTTTGGGTTTTGGCTGCTACATTGAATTAAAGAACAATACAAGAACATGCTTTCCAAATACTACTTTTCCATGGAAGCAATGCTACTGTAGTTACCAATGGGGTTATCTGATCCAGCAGCAGAAGAGGAGCTGGTCTGTGCCATGAAAAAGCGGAGAAGCTGAGACTCTTGTACATGTGTGTGCTCCACAGAGGGAAGAAAACAGACAGCTCCCAAACACAGGTGTGGTCACAGAAGTGGCCTCTCCCATCCAGCATGGATATCACCTAACAAAGCTCTTCATCTGCATTAGAGATTCAATTGGATCTCATCACCTGTGTGTAAAAATGGTTTAACCTGCAGGTTATACCAGAATCAGGTTACAACGTGGCTTGGACCACAAGTACAAACCAAAGAATTTTACAGCACAGCTTCTGCTCCTGTTTTACAATTCAGTTCAACCACAAAAAATGCCTGGATGGTTCTTGAAAAAAAAAAAAAATTAAATACATCTCCAAACCCTGGGTAAACTAATGCTCTTTCAGCAGCTTACATGGACCTTCCACACCATGCTACATACAAGGACTGAAGCAGCTGAGCTCATGAGGTGTTTGCACCACCTCAAGAAGTGAGGCTTTGTACATTACACGTCTAAGAATGCACATGGCGCTAAACCAGTCCTGTTGTGTAACTACCAAACCATTTGATCAGGTCACCCATGGCACATACTCCTACCACAGCAACCCCAATGGCACTGGAGACAGCTCTTCTACTAGAACACATCCACAAGGTGATCATGATTAATGAAGAAGCTGCTCCACTAGGCTGAGCTGGGTGGTCAGGCTATCCTATAGTAGTATTTCAGTCACCATCGAACCAGCACAACAGCAAGGTGTTTATTTCTTTTCAAAGATGCTGTTCAGGGCCAGAAGTTTACAAATATTGTTCACAACAGAAAAAAAGACACAAGGAGAACCCCAACACCCAGGCGCCTGCCAACAACTGCATTTCTGTACCTCCAACAAATGACTGGTCCCTGACTATGAGGGATTGCTGGCATTGCTCCCGTGTGGCAAATGCATTCCCACGTCAGCTGCCCCTTTCATCTCTGCTCAACCATCAGCTGGTGATGGCTCCTTGAAGAGGAAGAGATCCAGATTCAAGTTAAAAGGCTTCACATTCAGCAATAGTATTCAATGAACAAAGAAGCAAGAATTGAAGTTGCCCTACTGTTTGTGTTGTGTAAATCACAGATAATAGATGTCCCTAACCCTAATGAGGCCTTCCTATTAAAATCTTTATTAGCTTTCAGTTCTGCAGATTGCCCAAAGGCTCATCAGTTTCCCTATCTCTCAGTACCAAGATCTGCTTTAACTTTCACAAATAGCTCTAAGATATTTCTCAGCTTATCAGCATTGCCAAGCAGTCTGTCTTATCATTACTATTGCAGATAAAATAAATGAGCGCAGGATGATATGAATAATGGCATTTTCTGTAGGCTGGTTTCCCATTACATTTTCAACAGATTGTAAACTTAAGCACAAAAGAGAAAAAAAAATAAAAAAGAAGCCAGTGTGTCCGGCGGGGGGGGAAGAGTGGCTATTTTTTCCTCTTCCCATCTACCTTCAGTGCCTTAGAGCACAGGCTGCTTTAAGCTCACCTGACGAGAGCTAGTAATTAATTTTGAAAGGAAGCAGAAACACCTCAGCTCTGCTTTCTCTGAAGACCAAAAGCCCAGTTACTTCTGGGATGTTTTTTCAGCTGCATTTGTTGGAGAGAAGCAAGGGCTAAACCACGCTCTGCCTAATGAAGCCATCTTCATTAGTTTGCTCCTTTCCCTCGCCTAGGAATAGCAGTCAGATTGGGAATTGAAATCATGAAAAGCAACAGAACTGCATTTGAATTAAAAGACTAAGCTACAAAGGTCTCCGACGGCTGCTCCGGGCTGATTAGCACAAGGCGCATGTGGCACCATTGCGGTACAGAGTGAATTTTACAGTGCACGTTCGTGGATAAAGGCAAAGTGTCCCCGGGAGATGGGGGAGCTGAAAGCCTAACACAGCTCTGCCTTTCTGTGACAGTGAGCAGGGAGGTCATGTTCTGGCAACCATTTTCTGCCTGGTCCCTGCAGCAATCACTACAGAGTTAAACTCTTTTCCGCTCCCCGAATTCCTCGCCCTGTCACTGTATCAAGGTTATCTATTATTGGCAGTGACAGGTGAAAATTAATCTCCTAATTATTTCTTGCTGCGTAATCTGCACTGAAGGAGTAACGTAAAAGGATTACAGTACACCCTCTACGGAAGGCTTTGCTAGAAAGCCAGTCATCCAGGGAGATATAGCGGATGTGGGAAAGAGATATTTATGACAGATTTCCAACCATTTTGAAGGCAGACTACACTATAACTTTATAACCGACAGCTCTGGAGTAATGATATTCTTGTAAGTATCTTAAGAGTCTAAACACTTTTTATTGTTGATTCCTCCAGGAAAAAAAACCCCAAGATTTATACCCATTATTGTCCCTGATTTTCCTTTGGAATCGCAGTTACTGCAGGAACAGCATCCATGCACAGACTTTTTTTACCCCCCACAGAAATATCATGGCAAACAAAGTACCCAGCCTGCTTCAACTCAGTATTAAAAATCTTGCAGCTACCTTTCACAGCAATTTAACTGTAACACTTTTCCCACAAGAACATAAGCTACACTGAGTATTGGCAAAAATAAAAGTATTTTTAAAAAAATCTCATTTTGTAAGCAAGCTAGAAATATCTTTAGTAACAACACAAACAGTCACCTTGAAATGCTGGCTTCATGTAAACTCCAACTCTCCTCTTACCACCCACCAGAAAGTAAGGTTTATTTTTACAATATTAAAGAACACACATTTATCTTTATCCCTTTCCACAACCATATAAGGTACAAATGGGTGTTTTCAAGAACCTATTTTTCTATGTCCATGTCAACAGCACCATTCTAGCTGAAGTTTACAAGAACAATCAATCGCAGGTTGAGCTGAAATTACATTAGCTACCTGGAGAGATGCTGTCACTACATGTGCCTGTGAGACAGTTAATGCAGGGGTTTCCGTCTGTGAAGCCCTGGCAGGTAACATAACAGGGCAGCAAGGAAAATCACCACCTGAAATCAAGTCCTGACACCAGTATCACTCACGTTTATCTTCCATTTCCTTGACGGCAATGGTGCAGAAACGGTTTCTACGTGGTGCAGAAATGTCACTAATTACTTTATGCAAACCCTCAGTGCTTAAATCCAGCACCACGTTCCTAATTTCTGGAAAGCCAAGCCCTGACACAAACTTGGAGAGCAACACACGGGTCAGCAGCGAGCGGCCACCGCCGTAGTTCGTGTTTCCATGGGCCAGGCTCTCGCAGCTGAGGACAGGTAGGGACACTGCCCGGGCCAGGACGCGAGGCTGAAGTGCATCTGGCGCAGTGCGCGTCCGCAGCCACACGGTGGCGCGCGCAGCGCTGCCGAGAGGGCCCGGCCCCGCACCTGAGGTCCCGCATCCAGAATCCCGATCTCCGCCCGGGCTGCGCCAGCCCGGGACCGACCTCTGCCACCGTCAGGGTTCACTGCGCCCCTGCAACCCGCGCAGAGCCAGCCCACCGTCAGAGGAAGCCGCCAAGCTGGAACACATTTGCGACTCCAGGAACAGAAGCTGGCCGAGCCACCTGAAACACTGCTAAAATCACCAGCACTCGAGATTTTAAATGAGCAGCTCAAATTAGACAAATTCCCCAGCAGTGACAGAGGTGTTAAGGTTGTTCACCTTCTCCTCTATTGGTTTTAACACCTCTGGGCCAGGCTGTGGTTCGTGGAGCCTCACCGCTCCCTGGAATCCGAGCATCAAAAGTGCTGAAGGGCCGGTGTGTGCACATAGATTTCCTCTTTAAGGCCACTGCTACTAAAAAAGTAAGGTTGTATTTAAGTAACTTGTAAAAAGTGCTTGCTTCTCCATCTGAAAGACAACTCTTAGGTTATCACAAGGACTCTGAAAGTATGTATCCACCTACCGAGTTTTGCTGAATCTACACATCACCTATGTAAGTTTCTATATATTTCATTTTCACCAGCATGAGAGTAAGGCAATTTGTGTTTACACCATTAAGGCCAACGATTTACTTCTCCTCAGGACCTCTTTTCCATAGATAAACGGAAATAATTTAACAAAGCCTAGAACAGACATAAGTCCTTAATGGTTTACCCTTGGAGTTAAGTAAACGAGGAAATTATTCACCGGCATGTCTCATTTTGTGGATGTTTCAATCTTACAGTTACCTAATCTCTTACACAATAGTTATGAGAACAAAAGCAATGTGCAGAGAGGCAAAGCACCCACCTACTAACATATCAGTACTTCTAACAAGCCTGTTTTCCAGTAATATGTTTTCCTGATGGAAATCTGAAGAACAAATTCCTATCCACAGGCATTTTCCCCAAATGCTCCATCATCAACCTCGTTATGCGATACAGAAATTCTCCCAAGGGATATTATGTAATAGCAATCCCTCCTTCCTTCCCCTAAGGAGTATATTTCTCATTACATCTCCTAGTAATTGATCAGTCTAGGAAATAATTTCTGGTAAAACCGTATGTTTCTTTACCTAGTTTAGAATTTCCATCTTTATTCAGAAGGATAAAAAAAGACTTACAGGAGTCCCTAAAATTTTCATTTCTGATGCACGATGCCAATCTTTGCTCAAACGTGCTATTAAGCAAGGAGTAACACATTCTAACCCCTGCCTGACCTCAGATCTTGCTAACTCATAAAGTCATTAAAATTAACCAGCTTTCATTTCCTATTCTTAGGATACAAATAATTTTACTTGACTAAATCTGTAATGGATTTAAAAAGACTGCTTCGTATTCCAATGTATCTAGACACCACAAGCTGTAGATATTGTGGGTCATTCAACACAAGGATGCTGGGAGTCAAGGAATTAAAAAAAAAAAAAAAAAAACCAAAGAAAGAGAGAAAATATTTAAGGCAGGAAATGACATACACATCTGTGCTTTCCAAAAGTACTGTACAGCACAGACTGGCCAGATGAAGAATGCAGCCCTTTTCACTGCCTCTTCTGTCAACATATCACCACTAAACATCCTACCAGGTTTTAGCTTAAAAAGCAACAACAGCAAATGCTAATATTTTTACCCCTTGCTCAGGAGTTAACACTTCAAGATTGCACCTTCTTGAAAATCAGAGGAGAATAAATATCAACTACTGCTAAATATCTGTAGCTTGTCACTGGAACTTGAGACATAGTTCAATCCCTTTTTTAACTTCAAAATACCGGAGCTATGTGTGAGACTATTTGATTTAGCCAGCCCAGGCCACAAGGTCCAACAGATGACTACATGTCCCGATAGAGTAACACTGGGATAGATTTTGCTCCTTCGTTTATGAGAACAGACTGCCCCTCTCAGATAAACAAGGCTTAAGGTTTCACTCAGAATAGCCCACCCTCCATATAAAATAAAACTTTTTTTTAAAAAAAAACCACTGTGTACTAATGAAAACTTGGTATCCACTAAATAAAATACTGCCTGCCTTGTCTTATAGCATTAATCTCCACTGGAAAAGAAAATCAGGCATCTCAAGCTGGTGCCTTTTGGCTTTAGCACAGGGCAGTTTTAGGGAACTGCTGTCAGCACAGAAGAAAATTCTTGAAGAGAGCATTAGGAGTCTGCCACTTGTGGGAAGTTAATGCCATGTGTATAAATCAAGCAGCTCACCCTTGTAAGTCTATATGTGGGGAAAATCGGATTTATACATAAACATAAACCTCTGAAGTAAATTCTGATCAGGGATGACCAGAGACTTAATTCTCTAGAAAGAAGAACAGGAAGACTCTATTTTCCTGTAATACCTTGGCAGCCTTTTCCAGTTGAGCAAGGCTTTCTTTCAAGAATTGATAACGAAGTAAATAATTCCGGTTTCTGCGGCACAGGGGAGACCAGTTAAGGACGCTCTCCAAGACCCAAAACAGTCATTCAGAACAGTAACTTACATAACAAGAAATTATCTTTGTTACAAAATTAGGTTAAAAGGACCTCAGATACTGTAAATGTTACAAAAAATCAGGACATGCCTTGAGAAGATTAGCTGGCAAGCCGCCTCCTGAGATAAATGCGCAACTTCAAGAAGATTTTACAAGCCTAAAAATCAGTTTGAATTCCAGAGAGACACACAAGCCTTTGCCATTTAAAAAGGTCCTTCTTTCCTTCCCCTGCCCTCACCTTATTCCTGAGCTCTTTTTCCAAACCTTCTTTAGTTAACCAGTGACCTGGAAATCTTATTTCGCCTCCCCCTCCCCTTTTCAGATTTGTCACTTTAAACACACAAGGTTTAATTTCTTAATTGGATTAAATTTTTCATTCAGGCTAAGCAGAGGTGCCCCGCAGCAGGCGCGGGGAGGGGAGCAGAGCCCGGCAGCCCCGCACCCCGCGATCCAGCCTGACCCGCACAACCTGCCCGGCCCAGGAGCGGCAGTGATTTCTCTGGCCTAAAGACAGACGGGAAAAAAAAAAAAAAATCCACGACGACCATTTTCAGACTTGCTATTCCTTGTGAGTAGAGGGGCTGTGGCCGCACCGAAGGGGTTAAACCGCCGGGCACTGATTTCTGAGTTTTTTACCGTTTTCAACAGCCAGAAATCCCAGACCGACACCGGCCTCATCCGGCAGCCGGCTACAGCGCCAGCCTGCCAGCAACACCCAACAGAGCCGAGTCGCGATATTCCGCCGAAGGAGACCCGCGAGGCGCCCAAGGAGCGGTGCTGCGGGGCCGCCATGGCCACCCGCGGGTGGGTGCCTGGGAGCAGCCGCAGCCGCCGGGTCACCCGCGCTGCCCCGGCTCGGGAGCTGCCGCCCGGCGAAGGCAGAGGTTCAGTATTTATTATTCGCCCTCCCCGCTTCCGCGAGGGTGGGAAGGGGGATGCGGTCGCACTGGAGGAATGTACGAAATGGGGTGGGAAAAAAAAGCAGCTCGGGAGCGCATCACATCCAAGCGGCTCCGCGTTGCTGCGCCTCTTTCTTGTCTTCGGTTTTATTTAAACACACCCAGTTTCTCCCGCAAAAAAAAGGTTCCTAATTCTGCTCGGAGCGCCCCTCGGTTCGCCTCCGGGAATCGGCAACGAGCGGCTCCTGCCCCTCCGCATCCCGACCCCTGCTCGGGAGAACGCGGCGCGAACCACCCCGAGAAGCCACCGGGGCTGGCGGGGGGCCGGCGGCGCGGCCGAGAAAACCGAACCAACCTCTCCGGCTGCACCGAAAACGGCGCAAGAGGGAAAGAAGAAAAAGAGAAACACACAGAGACCGCACGCACAGAGCCGCCACCACACCGGCGTGAAGCACGGCGATTTCCTCCCCTCGGCTGACCACAAAGCCGCCAGCTCCCCGGCTGGAAAACACTTCCCCCGCCAAGGAACGGGGCTCGGGGAGACGACGGGAAGTCTCTGGGGGTGTGGGGTCCCCGGCCCAGAGGGCGCCCACCCGCCCGCCGCTACTCACCGCGCGGCGCGCAGACC